>JASDQU010413868.1:0-10385 GCA_032191745.1 Picea mariana
GGGGGGGGGGTCCGGAATCGAACGTGCAACTCGGGAATGGTCAGGATCAATTCGCCTTGATCAACAACATTCAGGCAAATTCCAGACCCCCCTTGCCATTCTGCCTTTAATGGGGGGGGTCCGGAAAGGTGTGGCATGTGAAGTGGGACCCATCTCCTATCACGCCACCCACCGTGTCGTGTTTCCCCTCTCGCCACCTATACTCTGCTCACCCGCTCGACAAGGCCGTTCCTAATGGCCATTTTCCAACCATGTAGGGACTCATCCCTATTGGCCAGTTACCAGCCCTGCCGGGGTTCGGCGGTTGCAGAGTCGAACGATTCAACATCCCTGTAGCGCCGAGGTGCGAAATACAAAGAGGCACCATGAATTATTTGACCTGTGATCATGACCCACGATCACATGGGAGCAGAGAGAGAGAAAGAGCTAGCTTGCGCTTGGCATCTGCAGAGGATTTTAGAGGCTCTGATTCTGTAGAAATCAATGAAAACTGTGATTATGGTAGTGGGTGTGTGACAAATTTATTAAACTTCATAATTAAGCTTTATTAAACTTAATGATTACACTTTAATTGAATCTTTAATTTGAGTTTTGAAATAATTACAATTAAAATAAATTGTTAAAATTTATAATTAAAATTACTTGTTAAAATTTAATTGTTTTTTTTTTTTTAAATAATTACAATTAAATTAAGTTTAAACGAATAATAATAATAATAATAATAATAATAATAATAATAAAAAACAAAAAAAAAATAAGATTAAATAAACTAAATTTTAAAAAAATATAGGGCATCGTGGGTCCTCGCATGAGGCCCACGTGCCCCCCGGGCTCTTATCCCCCCCCAAAAACCCTACACCAAGTTCCCATCCCCAAACCCACATTCTTCTACTCTTCGAACGTGGTCAGCCTCTCTCACTCTACAGCTCCTCCCTTGATAGTTTTGGTGCTTACAGGTTAGTCTTGGCTTACCTGTGATGTTTCCTATTGTGTTGGGTGCAGGTGCGCTTGGCTGTTGGGTTGTGTATGGCGGTGGTGCTAACCTGTGTAAAACCCCTGCGTATGGTGTGTAGTGCACTGGATCCCTCTCCTTGGTGGCTACTGAGCTCCCCTCATTAAGTTAACAGAACCCTCAAGCAATCCACGCAACAATTGTTGTTTGGATGAGATATCAGGAATGGTTTCGGGCTTGGTGCCTGCATTGGGATTTGTATGAGAATTGTTTGTGTTGTAGATATTGTCATAGTTTTTTTTTGTATAAATTCTATGGTGTCATATCGTATCATGAATGGTGAATATTGATCCGCAGAATCAAAAGCTCGACTTGACCCAGAGATTGAACCTCAGCCTCCGCCAAGTGGAAGTATGGTTCTAGAACAGAAGGGCAAGGTTAGGTTAGGTTAAACACTTTCTGTAATATTTGCAATCAATAGTGATCAAACTGTTATATCTGATTTGTTTGATTTGATCTATTGAAGGACCAAGTTGAAGCAAACTGAAGTAGACTACGAATTCTTGAAACGATGATGTGACAACCTCACGGAGGAGAACAGGAAGCTGAAGAAAGAGCTTTATGAGCTTTGAGCATTGAAGGTTGAGTCCCCGTTTTATATGTAGCTTCTTGCTACCACTCTCTCTATGTGCCCTTCCTGCAAGAGGGTTTTCACCACAGATCATAATATTAATACTCCCAAATCTCAGCTCACCCTGATTTCTTCCAGCCCCTCTACACATAAATTGACTCAGCCATCTGCCCGCCCATGACTAGATATTGCATGTAATTCTCTAGCTATTTCACCGGCTTCCATTCTTCAGGCTAGAAAATAGGAATAGCTGGATCTCTTCTCCACGAGTTGCTTTGAATATAAAAAAAATCTGGTTGTTGAAGAAGCATTTTGTTCGAACAAATGAAGCTCAAACAAAGAAATTGAATCTTCATTCACCGACTACACAGGATGGTCTGGCATGTGTAGGGTTCTATTAGGGAAGGGTAGTCACCCCCCCCAATATATATATATATATATATATATTAAGTAAAAAGGGTGGGACCTATTGTATTATGACTTTAGAAAAAAGAGTACATATGACACACAGGTGCCAGCTATCCTACCTATGTAGGAAACCAAGATAGCTGGCCTACCTACAGTAGCATGCAGAAGAAAAGAGATCACTACACCACCCTGCCCGTAGGAAACTAGGGTGTCCATTCAAAATTGACAGCATTCTTACTGTTCTAAAACTTATTGTTCTAGTGCTAACCATGCTAACAGTTATAGAGCTATAGCTCTAGTAAACAACTACGGAAAGAGAATTGGAAAACATGCAAGATAGAAGAAAACCTAATCCCCGGAGTCCTCATGAGCTTCCTTCGCTTTTCCACTGCTGGCTGGGATGGAGAAAGGCTGAGAAAAGGTCGGGCATTGTTGTCGAGGAGTGGCGTTGGAGTAGGCCACATAGAGCATGTCCAAGCACTGGCTGACGCAGACTTCTCTAAAGAGTTGGTCATCGACCAGGCCACGAACCTCGAAAATCAACTACAAGAGCTCTAGGTGCAGGAGGGGTGGCGAGGGTGGCACCTCCTGTTCGATTTTTGTTTCCTTCCATCCCTGCACCTCCGTGTTTGTCTGCAATTCTGTGTTGCTGCTCGGTGGCTCCTCCTCAACCACGCAGGTGGTGTACTCATCGTTTTGCACTGTGGAGGGACCTCGGACACCTGTGGAGCGAGACATTGCTTCTGATGCAGCGAAACAAGTCGGGGGAGCCCAATTATCTGGTACCGTAAACATATTGCTCTCTGAGAAGWCTGGTGGGAGTTCTAGGTCCAGGTCTTCTTCTACGAGAGTTCTGGGGGGTGAGCTASCTGTTGTATTCACCCGAYGTTGTTTCTGCCTAGCCACGCACACAACTCGCTGAAAATTCCTATGCCTCTTCCTTMTAGAGTCGACGRCGTACCAGCCGGCTCCCCTTCGGGGCTTCCTTCTCAGCCTCGGCATGGCAGGAGCAAGGAGCAAAGCCAGAATGCYGAAAACTCCACAGCTATACCGCTGCTCACCAAGCTTCGAACTCACTCTGAGATTTTCGTCAATGCAGCTGGAGGGATAGATTATAATGGCTACCATGATAGCCAAGAGCTTAATGCTCTGGCTATCCGTCCTATGAAATCTCGTGCGAAGCCCCATGAATGAACCGAGGAAGATGGAGGTGGTTCCATTCATAAATGGCTGAATCTGTGGTGAGAGCCATTATAAATGGCCTCTCCCATGCCGCCTCCATGTGGTTCCTCTTGTACGTGTGTCACCCCATCCGGGGATATATATTTTATATTTTTACTTTTATATTATATATGCATATTTTTTTTATACTTTAAATACTTACATTTTTTTTTTTTACTGTAAATTGTTAAATTATTAACCGATATGAATTCAATAGTGAGGGTATAGTGGCTATAGCAAACAGTTGGGTGCACAACATTCTTTTCCTATAGAAACAGAGCAGCATAAACCTGGAGGAAAAGCAGGTCCTGGCATTCTTGGAGTTAACATTGGCAAGAACAAAACAAGTGAAGATACAGTTGCTGACTATATGGTACTGTTTTTTTTTTTGTTCGTTACTTTCAATATGTATAGAATTATACTAATTTCAATTGGGCATATTGTTTATATATAGATCTATAAAAAATAAAATAAAAATTTGTGTTTTTGGCTTGGAGGTTAGGTGGATCTGGAGTTGGAGTTGGAGCTTGGCCCTAATTTATTTTTACAATTACATAAATATTTTAATATACAGATTATTTAGGGATTGTTTAGGATTTTAGGGGAAAGGGTTTCAATATAGCCAATTAGGGGTTGTTTAAATTTCTGGGTTAGTGTTGAACAATTTCAATTCTAAACTTTCCTTCTTACAAGCGGTTAGGTGGGTAGGTAGGCCCTTAAGGCTCCAGATTGTGAAACACTAGCTCTGATACAATGTGTAGTGGCTGTAAAACAAAAAATTAAATACAATTTAACATATATTTCCTTTCTCTATATGTAAATCATTCATTCACATCCTACAAGCATACAAATTCTTCTGGAATTCAAATCTATTTACAGCATGAAAATAGCTTAACATAATAAAATTTAATTACCTCTTACTGATGCTAATTTCTTCGTTGACCTGGTTGTCTAGCCTACTGCTTTGTTGCTGCCTAATGCGTTGACCAACTCTGCCCAAACCGTGTTTCCTCCCTGCCAGCTAGGAGCAGCCTGTCCGATTTCCTAGCTCCAGGATACCATATGGATATCCTAGCCCCCGTGCCCAAAACCCCCAACAAACTGGTGCCCCCTACCTCTGGTTTACCAAAAACCCATAAAACAAACTCCCCACACCAGAAAAATAATCACCTCCAACCTACAGTCTTTTCCCCCTTCCAATAATTCTTCCTCCTCCCCAAAATAATGCCCCTCTTCCCGTAAGATTCCTCCCGTCATATCCCTCCTTCACCGACCCTTTCCTCCTCATTAATTTCCTTATCCTCTTAGTTAATGTCTTATCCTATTATTTAATGTTTCTTATCCTTATATTTAATGTTTCTTATCCCCTCCGTATACGTAAATCATTTAATTAAACAAATTAAATTTATTAACCCTCTTAAATTTATTACCCATTTATTAACCCTCTTAAATTTATTACCCATGTCATTGAATGTGATAGGTAATTAATTAATTAATCAAAATTATAACAATTAACTAATTTATAAATATTTAATTAATATTATTATGCCAATCTTTGTTTAATTAAAACCATGTTAGGACAATTAATTACCTAATTAATTTTTACTTAATAATCCCTAAGCATATATTCAACTAGGGTTGTTACATTTGGCACATGATAGACATCAACAATCTTTTGATGTTGACAAGAAACATCATCTTAACCAACAACATCCAAAGTAAAATCTTCAACAACATAGATTTTACTCTCCTAATATTTATTCAATCTCGTGAACAAAGAGGCATCCTTAGCTATGTGGTGAGTGCAGCTAGATTTGACTACCCATTCATTCTACACAGAATGAGACAACAAAGCCTGAGAAGTCCCCACTTGGAAGGTGAAATTATCAGTGGGTTGGCATACAATAGACTCATCTCCTTCAAGGAATTCAATATTCTCCTCTAAATTATCTCTCTTCTTATAACAAGTTTTCTACAGATGTCTAGTCTTTCCACAAACTAACATGTATTCTTCTTTCGACTTCATTGTTGTGCATCTACCTGTTTTTGAGGTTTTTGGTTATGGTATGCATATTTCTATGTAGATGTATCAAACAATTCTCTATCCTTGGGATCCGTCTTTCCTTTTCCCTTGAGCAAATGGGCCTAGTGTTTTTCACCAAGCTTACCTTCTCCAAGAAATCTATGTTTACTAGTAATAAAAAGACCATATGAATATTCAAAGGTGTATTCCTTACCATGTTCCTTGTGTTCTTCCCAATTAGTGCAAAAATTTGATATGCACATGTTGAATGGTGTTCTTAAATTCATCAAGACCAACTTGATGAGTTGTACACCCTCCTTCAAGTAGTTCGTTCCACATTCTCCTACTTTCAATTGGAATTCCTTGATACGAGACAAATAGTTCTTCATTATCTCAAAAGAATGAGGATCGAGGTAGATCAACTCTTTATTGAACTACGTGATGTGGATCTCGTCGATTTGATCCAAAAAAGACTTTATCTTCTTCCAGAACTGATGAGGAAAATCAATTCCATTGATCTTAAAACAAATCTCCTGTGAGATGTAGGTCATGATGAAGCCTACAACCTCATTTTTCTTGCCATCAACAATTTTTTTTCCTGGGTGTCTATTGGATCTGGAATCACAACCTTTGTATACTTCCACAGTCCTTTTCTCTTTAGTAGGGTTTCCATATATGGTTCCTAAACTGCATAATTAGATCCGTTCAAAACAACATGATCAATATTTGAAGCCATCTTTGATATCTATACATACTGGTCTATTTCRATGAGTTCCAATTGACAAACCACTGGCCCAGAGTCAATCACACAACAAATATGACTCATCAAGGTTTGCATATAATAGGTTTATGTATTAAACCATTGKATCTGATACCATGTTTGGGAATAGGGTGGAACACAACATGAAATAGAGAATGTGGTACTGCAGATAATTTAAGAGGAACACAAATTTGGAATATAAAGGGTGGTGTCTGAAGACACGATTACAACACTTAAGAAGAGCACAATGTGATCATAACATCACAATGYATGTTACACATACGGATCTGCATGATCTATTTCACAATATCCATGATAAAAATGACCAAAGTGGCCTTCTTTTTGTAACCTCAAGATCTAACTGATTTTCATAGAATCTAGAAGATCTTGTCCACACGTAATTGCCAATTGTTAGATTTGACTCTGCTAAATCCACTCTATCGAGTCGAATTGACAAGACTCGAACCAACTGAATATACGTCCAACTTGTATTTGATTGTTTGGCTGGTCAATCCATTTCCCAACTATCTTCAATTGTTGATCGATTGCCAAACTAACAAGCATGTTGACTACTTGATCGACTAGTGTAGTGTGTTGGTTGATTGTATGATCAATTGTATCCATATGTAGGTTGACCTATCAACCAACTTGATGCAGGAGCATCATCATCAAAGTGCAAGTGGATGATAGCTCAGTGCCCTAACACACATTTTGAAATGATTTTGAATTTAAGAAGGGCATATCACACAAATATATTGAAAAGAATGTAATTAAAGAACTTCTTTAATGTTAAGAGATTGGACCATCAAGTGAGATAGATGGGGATTGTATTTTACTTTAATGTAGTAGATTGCAGAACAGATTCAAAGAATTTTCTCTTCTATGTCTGTCTYGACCATTTATTGTAATAAATCCTTAGCAGTTGAAATATTTTAATTTGATAGGATAACACTAAGGTAGTCGGAGGGAAAATCTTTATGAGCCTTTTTTTATAAATAAATGTATTGTATTCCCAAATGAGGCTGCTGAAGGTTATTKTCGTTGATGATTATTGTAGCTAAAGACTATTGAAGCTTATTGAGTTGTATGAGACTATGTACATATCATTTGGATGAATATAAAAAAGAAGTGTTGATCCAAATGTTTGGTGTTGTTGTTATTGTGTCTATCTGAATGAATGAATGGTAGGATTTCTGTTTAATTGTAATTCTCTGTTATTACTTTTTCCTATGTTATGAATGCATTACATGGTTGTGTTGAGCACTCAACACACCCTAAACATCTTATGTCAAATTTTACTTTTTGGGTACCACTTGATATTTTTCACTATCTGATTCTACTTCAGTATGAAAAATGCTTCCTTTGCTTGTCACTTTTGTTTCTCATTTAAGTCTCTCAAAGTTTTATTGAGCATGAAAAAACACATAAATTTAAAGATTAACACTTAATTAAAGAATCGATAGTCAAGACTTCTCCTTGACATGCTTAAGAAATTCATCATCAGAAAGGATTAAGCATGAAAGGAGACCACTCAAGAGAACTGAGGTCGCCGAGTGCCGATCTTCATCGACGTCGGCAAATGAAAGTTGTTCTTCCGTGACAAGAGTCACTCAAGGATATCATCAATGAATGATCCCTTTCGACGTCGGTAAAAGGTGAAAAGAGCAACATCAAACGAAGAATGAAATGATGTCGCCGATCGTTGACTTCTGAAATGGTTCCGGTATCAAGAGATTTCAAGGACACAACCCACAAGGAAACAACGCTATGGAAATATCTCTGAAGTTTGACCCCCGATAAATTCGACATAAATGAGTTTTAGAAGGATATCTCCTAGAGGATGTGATAAGTCAATCCTCGATCGCCGACCCCTGATACCTTTCTGCCTCAACAATCCCCAATTTATTTTAATACATGTATCCTATTGAAAAACCTAACTCTGACTGAGATATATGGCCAAACCACCTACCATCTTTTGCCACCTGTCATTGCCCAAGTAGTTATACATATGCTCTGGTTTTTCTTGAGTCGTTACTAGCTCCCTAGACCCACGTTGCACCCCAAATCCGTTTTTCCATGTCAGCATCGTACGAAGAAATCAGTCGGTGTCAGAGGTTTTCTCTGGAAGATGACAATGAGAGCATACACAAGGATATCACTGATTGCCTATATGCCCACTAAGAAAGTGACACGATGGGACATTGTATCTCTAAGATACGATGGATCTGAAGCATTTAAAGAACTAATTAATTCCAAAATCCCGCATTAGTTTCAAATCCGTGCGCAAATAAAAAAGGACCATTTGAACGTGTCGATATAGTGCATCACCCTCTGCGCTTCCGCCATCAACTCATGTAGAATTTATTTGTAGAGATTCAACAGTAGGTTATTTTGAATTTCACTCACCACTCAAATTAATTGATTGATACGACTAGTAGAATCTCTCTCATTAAATACTTTTGATTTATTGTAAACAATATTGTTCTGTGCACAAATAAGTTTGGAACATATAGAGGAGCAAGATGAGAAATTCAAGGAAATCTTCCAAGGTCTAGTGAGTATTAAACAAAATTTAGCAAGTGCTATAGGTATGTACCATTCTATGGGTGTTTTATGCTTCATTTCATACGTTTTCATCCAATGTTATCCTGTACACATGCCTAAAGGATCATTTTTGGTTACAGGGACAATGCCTCCGAAGAAACCTACCACCAGGAAATATCTGAGTGCATCAAAGATAAAGGAACCAGAGGTAGGATAAGGCTCTTCACTAGCAGTCGCAAAACAACTAGACTTTTCTCCAAAATCGGTGCCCATCATCAATACATCCACCAAGGAAGTTTTCGCTCAGCCTTCGACATTTGGAGACATAGAGGCGAACATTTGGACCAAGACAGTGTTTCCGCGTTGGGAAGAACTTTTCAAGAAAATCAAGTAGGAGGAATTCCCAGAATATACCCCACACAATGATTCCGATACAAGAAAACTCGATAATGAAGTCCTCCGGAATGCCCGAAAGGTGTATCTGCACATGGTGGCGAGCAGGAATCCGGTATTCCCCTGCATAGAACTCCTAAAGTGGCTTATCGATCACAATGACATGCAAAGATGATTGATTAATGACAACAATGGCAGGTGTGTCAAATTTTTCCTTCCAGTGGAAGTGCATAATTACTACAAGCTTAGAGAGTCGAAAGAATGGCTAAAGACTGATTTTGTTGTAAGCTTCTATGAGAAAAATGATACCGGAAAGTGTTATAAACCTAAATTGCATACACATGATTACCTGGCATCAGGCCAACTCATATCCCTTCTTTTCCAAAACACTGTTGAACAACTCTTTGAAAATCCTCTTGTATAAAGGCCTACGTGCCCTAATCCATTACTGCATGCATGTACATGCTGGTTGACCCAAAACAACCCACGTGGACCGACAAAAGCATGAAAAAAGGAAATTTTCCGACGGAACAAAAATCTATGGGTGAGTTAACTGAAACTCCCAGCCATGCATGGCTGAGGGTTCATCCAAATACCTAGATCCTTCTAGCCTATAAAAGAAGGGGTAGGGGTCCCATTTGGAAGGAGGAAAAATATAGAAAAGAAACTCTACCCATTTACGTATTCCCATTGTCCCAACCCTTTAGCCTTTTCTTGTGCCAAAGGAGATTTAAAGAAAAGCAGTTGAAGGACAGAAGAAGAGGAGCCCAGGATCAGGTTCGAGGAGCGGTGGCCAGTCTCAACTTTTGTAAGTTGACTCATTCTAAGTAATAAAGAGAATGATTTTCCCGTCCCAATTCATGAACTGTTTATAGTTTGATCAGTATATGTTTGGATTTCTAACCTGTTAGTATATAAGTAGTATGCATGCATAGTTTTTGTTTGTCTTGGATGCAGGCCAGCTTTGGAAGGAGCATTGAGAAAAAGTAATCAAGCACAATGGAGGATTGACATCAAACACCGAGAACGAGGTAGGTTGATCTTTCCATGCATTTACTAAGAAAAGCGGATTTAAATCTAGGGATGAAGGTAGAAATTAATTTCTATTTGGTCATATCTGCATGCAAAGTCTGAACTCTATTTGCTAGTCTGTAGGGTGTTTTTCCCCAAAAATAGAATTGACGACCATACTGGGGAGACTCTCCAAGGTTCCTGGAATTTTATTTAGTTTTTGGGTAGTTTTATAGACTAGTTTTTCTTGCCTGTTTTTTCTTTTAATTTCAGTAAGGTTTGAGCTAGCAGGGAGTCTGGTTTTCCATAGCAGCTGTTTGTACTCTTCTTGTTGCTGTGTGAGAAAAAAGTGAGCACTTACATGCCTAGTTGGGCTCTGCTAGTCATGACAGCTGTATGGTAAAAGGTTAGAAAGAAAACAGTAAAGCTATTAACAAGAACT
>JASDQU010413870.1:0-10229 GCA_032191745.1 Picea mariana
TTTCTTTATTATAATTTTTTTTCTTGGAAATTATACATTTTTCCTCATTTCACCTTGGTGCTTGACATGGTTTCCTAGTAAGTGGGTCACCCTTGGGAAAAGGGTTGCTAATAGGGGATCTCCTTGAAGGGTCATTGTATGATTCTCACACATACTTACCATTTTCCACACTTCTTCCCCTTCGTTTCCTCATATTTTGGTTTTTGGGGCTCATTGACCCCAAGAAGGGATTGTACCTCATTTCATGGGAAGAATAAGCCAAAGTCCCAAAGGTGTTGTAGTTGAAAAAAGTTAAAATCCATAAATTATCCTTCTAGATGTTCGCCCTAAGGTCCTGAGAGAAATGAAATGCTTCTCTATAAAAAATGAAGGACCTTTAAAAAATAAAACACATAATAAATATATCGCTTTATGGGGGAATGCATTTGCGGTGTCTTTTAATTTCCATTGCATATGGAACTCAATGTGTTCCTAACTTCAAGTGGCATTTTGGTGTTCTTCACTTTCCATTGCACATATCACTCAATGTTCGGACCATAATAAATAAATGGAAAATAAAAGGTATTGGAAAAAACTTGCATTGCAAATGAAGGATGCAACTCACCCTCAACAAAGGCACCCATAGATGAGAAAATATGATCCTTTGATATGTCAAGAACCCCATGCCCAAAAGTATTTCCCCCATCCACCACATATGCATTGCATGACTTAGATACGGTCTTCTTGGGAAATACCCCTTAACTTTGGGATTGTTCTACCCAATAGGGCACCATGACAACCCTCCCCTAATTAAATTTGGAAAATTTTATAAGGTCTTTGAGCATTTGTTTAATTTGAAAAGRGGGCATTTAATGCACATGTTTGGGTRGTTCTTTTATTAAATATGGATTTCTTAGAATGATACATGTGATTTGTGGATCCTTGGAGGGCGTGCTTGTTTGTATTTGCAGGAYSCTACTCATTGAAATATATCCATAAAGGAATTATGTTATTTTGACCTTCATAGGGGGTTGAAAACCCCAAGGATGGACGCCATACCCCACTGGATGGGAAGAKGACCCCAGAGCCTTTGTGTGAAAAGGATAGAGGAYRTTTCATTTGGAGGCACTATGACAACACTAGAGGATGATATCATGTCCCATTGCACTTGGATGTTGGCCTTTGAAGGCCTAGGACAYCACCTCCTCAGCCCTTGAGATCATGTGGAGGCTAGGGTTTTGGGGGGCTTGATGGTTCTAGAGGTAATGTGTTGTGGTTTGAAGGAAGGAGATGCATGGGGTTGAGATCCCATTTTGTCACTCACCATACACTTCTTTTGGCCATTTATTCCCCACCTAGGCATTGAAATCCAACTCATTGTCTCCTACTTTTACCCTTTTTGCCTGCCTAAGATCTTGATTTTAGCATAAGGTAAAAGTTGCTTATTTTGATATTTTATGAGTTCTTAACAAATTAATTAGGATATTTTGGCTATATTTTACCAATGATAAAAGTACACTCACCTTTTCGTTGTAACAACTTTTCCTGCACTATTCCTGGCTTTTCAGTACTAGCACGGGCATTTCGGTACCTGAGGTTGTGGTTTCTCCTATTGGTGTGTTCCCAGAATAGATTTGGCGATATGGGTATTGTTTGTGTGACCAACGAGATGGGTGTTGATCGTTTCATTTGCGTCCAACATTCCTCTGCATTACATGAAACTTCAAGAAAACCCATTAGCATGTCTTCCAGCGCAACCCCAGATCGAGGTCAAAACTTAGAGCATAAACGATATCTAAGTTTGTTAGAACGATTTCCTAAGATTTCAACCTGGGATAAAGGAAATCATGGTTAGTAAGATCCCTCAGTTTTGATAGTCATTTTTACCCCTTAGTCCACGAGAACAGGGGAAAACGATGTAACATGATATATGCTCAGAACTTGATATATAGAGGGATTCTCTATGTGTACAGACTGATATGTGTATACTCTTTGCTAAATATAATAAAAAGGTTTTGTTACTTATTTTTTCTTCTCCATATTGTGATGTATATGTTGTGAACGAGTTAAATATTTCCATTTGATATTAATCAGGATTTGCTTTATTTTGTTTATACCTTTGTGAGTTACTGAATCGTTTCCACTCACTACTTAGGAAAGCGTGGGCCCACCTCCCTTGGTAAGTTGAGTTATTTGCATAATATTTGTTCTCTATTTGGTGTATCTGTGTTCATGGATGGATTTGTGTGGAGTGATCTATAAAATGTAGGTTTTATTTGAGTTCTGTGTGCTCTTTACCCACTGGGGATTTTCATGTGTTGTAAACCAAACTGCCCTTAGTACAATGGAAGGCTTTCATATAGACAAATAGATTTGTGAATGAATGATTAATATTTGCATCTTACTAAAGTATATCTCCTTCATGTACAAGATTGAAAGCTAAACATGTTCCAGGATTTATTGGCAGCTTATATAACCACGAATGTCTAATCTAAATACTTCACACAATTATTAATAAAGCTAAGAGCTCATATGATCCAATGATTAAACTAAACTAAGATACTAAAATTACCCATTGTGTGTGTGTGACAACTTGGAGTTGTAATAAAATAAGTAAAGTGTTGACTCTAGTTAATGAAGACTGGTTTATGAGCAAATTCTAAGATCTAGAATGTAAGGCATGATCATACTGTAACTTCCATCTGCTTAAGGAGATACCTAGTTTGATTATCCTAGATAAGAAGGATTAATATCAAGCATTGATAAAAGTTTTGTGATGACTTGGTCACATATTAGGAAACTTTAAAAACTATTTGATTGTTGGGAGAATGGATTGCATTCACCAAGTATTTAGTTGCTACCTCCATACTCTAACTCTGTGGTATTAAGGGAATAGGTCTTCAAGCTATTAATAGGAGTCTGTCTCTGAGATTTGAGTTGTCTTCTTGCTGAGTGTGGTGTGACCTCTAGAGGTGTTTTAGCAATAGAGAGATGATATTTCAGTGGACAAGAGTTTAGTTTCAATCAAGTGCAAATTGTGTGTTTACATTCCTTACCATTAGCTGTAAGTTTTTTTTATAAAGTATTGTTATCTCATTGCTTCACCCACCAATTGAAGTGTCAACCTTGTGGCAAGGCTCGTTCAGAGTCATTCCCCTGCACGTTGATTTTTTTTCTATGGGTAAGAATGCAATAGCACCATGGAATATGTCCTTCTTGTAGTGAAGTAAAAATTTTAGGTTAAGGGTAGGTTAGTCACTAGGAATTACTCTCAAGATGGTTAGTATTATTCTAGGTCAGTAACACGATTACATGAATACTTGAGTGGATTCATACTGTTGATTGATATAGACATTTTCCTGGGTAATTGCTATTATGTTTTTATTAGTTTCTTGTTTCTTTATTGCACTGATAAAAGGTTGATTGCTTTTCATATATAGAATAAGATTTAAATAGTTGATTCCTTGGCTTGGTTATTGATTAGTTGTGTGGAGTAGTGGTTTCTTTGTTTATGTTCATGCATGATTGGTAGGTTACCTAGATCTCTTTCTCCTTGGAAGACAAATTAGGATACACTTCTGTCATTTTACTGCACATATTGTGCCTGCAGTTCATGAGTTTACGAACTTGGTTGACATTTATGTGGGACTTTATTACAACAATTAACTTGCCCAACATTTTGGCGCCATTTCCGGGGAACTGCTAAAAGGTAAACGATAAGAAGTTAGTCTTTGTTTTAATTTTCGATTTTTTTCTTTGAGCATTCTTTTCTTTTTCCAGATCGATGGCGGAGAGACAGTAATACGGAAGGTAAGAACCTACGTTGCCACTATTGTGAGTCCTTCCAAACCCCATCTGGCATATGGTTAACTCATGGTTAGGCCTAGGGATATCAAGGGTAGATTTTTAAAAACTGATATTCCAGAAAATTTATTTGGTAGCAATAAAACCCCTCCTATTAACCCAACTGAAAGATACGCAGGAAGCATGCGAAGAGAGGGTTCTATATCAAGGTTGGCCACCCCACAATATCTTATAGCAATATTTTCCTCAAACCATGAAATCTTGCACAGAAGGCCTTTTTCCATTTCCCTATGCAGACTTTTCATCCCTTTTTGCAAATCCCAGAGCTAAAATTACATTTTTTCCACATATACGCACCTTTCCTACTATACAACATGTGTATACGCAGGTTGCACCACTACAACCCACGTACATCAGGAAATGTGCCTAAAAATAAAAATAAAAATGGTGTCGGGTTTCCATGTCACGACAGGAGATCAATGATCTTTAGCCTTCCATATACTGGAAACGTTCCGACTCGGCCCTTCATTTCCATTTGAAGGCTATAAATGGGCCAATTCCGAGCTATGGAAAAAAGGAGAAAGAATTTAACATTGAGAGCAAAATTACTATGGAGGAATTATTCACTTCACATTGAGTTTGCATCCATTTATCCTTTAAGTCTGAACACAATGTTCAACCCCCAAGATCTTCCCTTATTGAGTGAGAACTCTATTGTCTCTCTTACGTGAGCTTGTATTTGGTGGAGGATTGAAGTGGTGGAGGCCCAGCTGGAAGGAACTTAGTTTCTCAGTTCTGAACCATGCCGACACGGAAGTTTGTACCTTATTCACTTATGTTGATTATATCTTAATAGAAATACTTTTTTCTCGTCCAATTGATATCTTGCAAATATTTGAATTATTATTCAATAATATCTGCCCAAATAAAATTTCACAAAATAAATATTCAATTATATTCAATAGGTGTTAATGGGAGACCCTTTCTCTCTTATTTATACTCTCCAAGTAACTTCCTCTAGAAGTATCAACTTTTGTCCACTTAACTTAACCACTTTCCACAAATAGTAAGTTCTCCACTCCTAGTTGCAACTAACTTTATTATTTAATTAATTTATTTTGCAACCACTTTGACTTATCCATAAATAGTAAACTCACGACTTCTTGTTGCAACCACTTTATTATTTAAATAATTTTTCTTTGCAACTACTTTAACTACTTTATTATTTAATAATTTATCTTTACTCATAACTTCTTGTTGCAACTAACTTTTCTATAATTAGTCAATTCATAACTTATTTTCCCTTAACTAACTTCTTGTTGCAACCACTTTCTTATTTAATTTGTTTCTTGGTCAACCACTTTGACTATTCATTCTTCTCATCACAACTACTTTACCATAATTACCAAACTCACAACCTCTTGTTGCAACTGATTTATTTTTAATTATTTTCTTAAAGCAATAACTATACCCATGATTAAATCCTATTTACCATCAATTTGACTAGTACGCTTCTTCTAGGATCTTCTAGAATAATTAACTTCTTTGACCTTCTAGGGGCTTCTAGATAACTCATGAGGGTTCTCCAACTTTATATGGCCATAAATATCTAACTATGAGGAGTTATATGACATTCCACATATCACCGGAAATGGAATGACATATATTATCCATCTAGAATAGTATTACCTATAAATTCATTGATCTTAATACCCTTATACCTAAAACAGACTCGGGTCCATTACCCATTCCTTTGTTCTACCATAATTGTCGAAGGGTTGACATCAATCACTAAGGGTTGAAATCAATCTAAAATATCACTCTCCAAGGTTTGACATCAATGACAACCAATAGTCCAGACCAATTGTCCATCAACCTAAGCCAATTTTCTGACAATATCCCCCTTTAGAATTGATGGAAACACTTAATCATGATAACATTCATACTTATACTCCTCATCAATGTTTCTATCTCTCCCACTTTGACATCAATGGAAAAGGGTGTCTCCCTTTGTGGATGCTCCCCCTGTCTAAATGACTTTGATATTTATCTGTGTTTCTAAGCCTCTGATTATTCTCTCTCTTTTCATATGAATAATATCTCCCCCTTTGACAAAGGGTATCACTCTGATGCAACAGTGAATTCTTATCGCTCATTCTTCCCTTGTGACAATCGCTCCCCCTGGAAACATTCATTTGTGCTCTCTCTCTAAACATATAACTCTCTATCCTACATCTGATGAATCTCTTCCCCTGGAATCATACATCTATCCTTACCTCTCTGTCTAGAAATGGGAGTATGAGGACTCCCAGACGAAGTAGCAACATTTTCTTCCATGGCTACTTGTAAAACTAATTGACGCTCGAAAGTTGTCACCTTAGGAGGGAAAACTTGTACTAATATTGGCATCGACAAGTCAGTAATCGGAGGGTTGGCTGGCCTGAGAGATTCCGCTCCAAGGTCAGAAATAGTAGGTTCCTCCGGAGTTGAATAATCTCCTCGCGGAGCAGGCTCGAGCACACTTTCCTGCGTCTCGATCGCTTCAAACGACCCTTGTTGGTCAATTCTTCATTGTAACAGTGGCATAGGTGGCTCTAATGCAACCGATGGCATGCCTTGAAGCCTTCGCGATCGACGAAGCTCTTGATATTCCACTTTGTGAAAAGATCAATCGACACAGTAAAGCTTAACTAGTGTTTAAAAACCAAGCACAAAGTAGAAAAAATCTTATAAGACAAATCAAGAAAACAAATATCTAGTAGGAAGAACAGTTACGCCAGCCAACACTAGAGCAACTAACCGGTGCAAGTGCAACTCGAACACGGAAGCACCCTCCGGGTATACTATGTGAAGTGTGACCCGACGTCTGTCCTAGGTACCGTGGTATACCACCGCAGTCATCGGTGTAAGTCCCTAGAATATGGGCAACTAAGTTTCCATCTCGCAGTCAGTCACTGGGCTGGTACAGTCGACAGTCGGGAAGATCGCAATGAGCAAGATAACAAGTCTGAAATCTATCGAGGGTATCGAAAGAAAGTGGTCCGGAAGAAAACATAGGATATCGAACGGATTCGAGGTCCACGAAGCTCCGTAGGAAAATGCAGTCGGTAGTATTCCCACGACAAATCATCAATATGTGTTCCCCACTACGTTTAGTCCAACTTTGGATGGGTTATCTATGTTGTCTTTCCTCACGTGACCTCGTGTTTAGCCCCTGTGTTAGAGGGGGGTCCCGGATAAATTTTACGACACTGGACTTTAACACTCCCTAACTCTGACTCGAATTTTTGTTAAAACGACCTTGAAAAGTTTCCTCTCCAACCTAATTCAAGGCCCTAACCCTAAACTAGTTGGTTGACCCTACAAACATAAAAAGTCTAATTAATTTTAGATTTAGAATTCTTTTTAATGGATTTATTTACTCAAGGGATATGGTGGTGAAACTAGTGATGTTATAAGAGACAAAAAGAGGAGAAACAGACAACTTGAAAGCAAAATTACTTCTAAAAAAAAGCAAAGTTTTACAACTAACTCTTTGTAACCAACTTTTATTTAACTAACTTTTTCAAGATCTTTGAAAAGAAGACCTAAAACAAATTTTCGCTTGACTACAAGCTACTTAAGTTTCAAGAAATCAATAAAGAACTTAAAAAATAGACTATTTTTCCTTTCTAGAAAATAACCAACTCTAACTACTTTACCAAACTGAAAAGAAAATCTTTTTTTTTTTTTTAAATTGCTTCAAATAGAAAAAACTGAAATATTTTTTTTTTCTCTTTTTTCAAAGCAAGTGAAAGGGGTAAAAAGAACACTAAAACAAGACTGGAACAAATTCCTAGCCCACTACAGATCGCAGGGAATCACTCAAGAAACCAAGAAGACATCTATAATTCAAAAGACTTGCTTAAAACCCTTTCATAAGTAAACACAAGAAAATCAAGAATACAAGTAAATTGAACTTGAAACTCGGGCCATGGCTGTAAGACAGAGACTCTGGACTAATCCAAGAAACCCTGAGAAGTGTGAACTTCAATCAGGAAAGAGTTCAACTCCCTCTTTTTCCAAAAACTTTCTTGGAACAGAGACGTGGGTTGTTGCATCAACATCCTGCGTATGTACGTGAGTTGTTTACTGAGCATAGTGCATATGTACGCGAGCTAACTCAAGACAGGGTGGTGAAACTAGTGATGTTATAAGAGACGAAAAGAGGAGAAAAAGACAAAACTTGAAAGCAAAATTACTTCTAAAAAAAAGCAAAGTTTTACAACTAACTCTTTGTAACCAACTTTTCTTTAACTAACTTTTTCAAGATCTTTGAAAAGAAGACCTAAAACAAATTTTTGCTTGACTACAAGCTACTTAAGTTTCAAGAAATAAATAAAGAAAAGAACATATAGACTCGCAGGGCAAGGACAACTGGTATAGCACCTGAAGGTGACCAGGATCCCTTAACATACTCAAAAAACTCGTCAAAAACTTGAAAGGAAAACAACCAATCAAACAACCCAAAATCCCCTAAAAAAACCCTAGAGGCTTCCCCAGTATGGTCGCTAGTTTTGCTAGTGGGAAAACCCCCCTATGACTACACCAGGGTTCAGAATGTAGGCAGGTCGATTAACTGTCTAAAAGTCAATTAATTCTCTATACTACCCCAAACATACCAAAAATCATATGAAGAAAGAAAGGAAAATGAGATCGGGTAACTATACCTCTAATCCCACGTCTGGTGATGACCTCCTCACGCTTGGAAGTTCCACTGACTACACGCCTCCTCCCAAGGCTGACCTGCATCCAAAGATTGACAAATAGAAAACTACAAGCATGTTATTCCATATGTAAGTTAGGATTAGATGTTATAATGTCAAGCATAAATCAATAAAAGTATTCAAGACACCATCATTTGGGACATGAAAATGTAATTCTTTTATTAATAACACATAGATTATACCTTTACAATCTAAGTTGGCTACCGTTCCGCGAACCTGGTCCGGGATCCTCTTCACCAAGCTCTAAGTGCACCTTGTATGAACTTCTCCTCTCAACCTTTTGATCTCTCTTGGGAAGTGAACGGGTTCTAATGGAGGAAGAAGGGGCTAATGAGTGAATGTTGAGGCAATTCTCACAAAAGGAAGCAATATTTTGGGCAAGGAGGGAAAGTAAAATTGGGTAGAGTTTCACTGTTCTTATGCTTAGATGTACTGAAATGAGACCCCAACACCTCATTTTATATGACAAAATGATGGTTATTTGGTTGGGTGACGGGCTATAGCAGGTGGATTAGTTGGGAAACTACCTAATAGCCCGTAATCTCAACGAATTCATTGCAACTTTTGCAAGTATACGCGGGTTGTAATAGTGCAGCATGCATATCTACGTGAGTTGTAGTGGTGCAACAAGCATATGTACACAGGCAGTAATGATGTAGGGCACGTACATCTTCAAAAAAATGTTTTTTTTAAGAAGAGCAACTCAACAGTGCTTTGGAAAAAAATGCAAGGAAGAGGGTCAAGGCCATGTATGCATGTGTAGATAAATTTAGGGTTATAACAACAATTTGTTTTTTTCTGCATAACGCCATACCCTTAACCCAGTCTTTGGAATATTTACAGCTCCTTCAAATTATATTTCAGTTGTTGTGAATAGATGGGTGTATTTGTGTCGGCACAGAGGCAGACCCAGGGTTCAACGCTTCAACAATGCACCAACAAAACCCTAACTACTGACCCTTTTGGCAACACCTACGAAGCAGATGAAGTCTCACCCAAGGTAGAGGCAGGGGGGTTGTAGGACTCAGGTGTCTACAACCTAGCTGGGACACAGATCTGTGATTACAACACTTAACAGAGAATTTAACCAATACCATGCATTAGTTCATAAATCCATTCACATTGCAGATTAAACCCTAGATACAGAACAACGCAGTAGCAACCAAGATCAAGTACTTTTCATAACTTATCACATAGTTATTGGATCAAATCTAGCATTCATTTATCATCAATAGAGCACTAAGCATCCATATATCTATCTAACATACATAAATACCAATACACTAACAGATAAACACCATAAACAATATCAACAACATCGTACAAAGCACATCAACACAGGATATACGTGGTTCACCCCAGTGTGGGGCTACGCCCACCAACTCTTCTTCCTACTAATTAGTCTTCAAGCTTCTTACATTCCTCTTCTCTTGTGCACAAAGCCACAGAGACAACTCCACAAAGGGCAGGAGATCAACACGCACCTCACCAGATCCTCCTTCCCCGAATTAGGTTAGGACACAAAGCCTTACACAGTCTGTGCACAAAGTCTCTTACAATCGCTTGCACTTAGCTCTGCAAGTATTAACATACTTTAGTCATGCACTACGCCCATGACCTCAAAATTGACATCTACTTACATCACCTAGCTACTTATTTATACATTACAAAAAGGCCTAA
>JASDQU010413880.1:0-10385 GCA_032191745.1 Picea mariana
CTTAAGGCAGCCTGCGAGAATGGTTCATTCTCGCACCCTAGTATATTAGCAACCTGCGAACTCTCTTCAAAAGTAAGTTTTCTGGGAAGAGATGAATGTCAGTTTTCTCAGGAGAAAGTTATTATGAGGAGCCTGAGTAGACCATCATCAATACACCATCATGATGACCAAAATCATGGGTAACAAACCTACCTTTCAAAGAGATCAAACCTCCCCCATCCAAATTAAACATCGATTTTGGTAATGTAGCCTCTGACTCTTTCTATACTTATCATCAAGAGAAACATTCTGAAAGAGACTATCACCAATGGGTGCATGCTATGAATTTAATGGAAAATTGGTTCCTAGATGAAGTTTCCCTTACCGAACAATCAAGTGGCTCAGTGGTAAACATCGTTGATCAGGAGGAAGTTGAGCCTCTAGAAGAAACAACCATGTTTTTATGGCATCCTGACTTTCCGATGCCTTCTGATGATGTATTTGAGGTTCAAGAACCACCTGCTGAGGTTTTGGATGTGAAAACATGAAGTAAGGGTCAACCGGTCTCAAATTACCTTACCATTGTCCAATCTTTGAGGGGAAAACAAACAGTCGATCACCCAAAAGAACCTTTTGTCTCCCAAAGAAATCCTATAAGCATCCATACACAAGATTCGCCCAAGCTATACTACAATATAGTAGAAGACTTAAAAAAGTTGAAGGCTAATGTGTCGATCATGCACATGTGTAGAATTCCTCAACAAAAGGATTTTTTGTTACAAGCCTTAAAGTCTATAGAAGCTCCTATAATAAGCACTGACCTAGGGGAGGTCACAGTTCCCATAGATCCAAAGAATAAAAAAAATGTGAATGCTTTCTCTATAGATAAAAAAAGAAATCCTTTTGTCCCACCTTTCCTTTTAGCATTTGAATTCTTCAACAAAAATCTCCATAATTGTTTAGTCGACTCAAGGGCATCCTCCAATGTCATGCCATTATCTATATGCAAAACATTAAATGCGGTTCCACTCAAAAGTGATAAACACGTTATACAACTAGATAGAACTCAGGTAAAATTTATTGGGGAACTCAAGGATGTCATGATCAGAATGGCTACACACCCAAAATTTGTTCAAGTAACTGACATCATTGTGGTAGATATACTAGAAGCTTATGGACTGCTACTTAGTTGAGACTGGTCTGAGAAATTGAATGGATACTTTAGTGCGAATTGGGCTCACCTCTGGTTTCCATTAAAGGGAAATCGTCTTCTTCCAAGAACCTCTGTTGGAAACCGAAGATAAGGTATGTGGAGAGGAGGAAGTAACTAGGAATGAAGAAGCTAATAAATGTTGCTCACAAGTTTGGACCCTGCACTTTGATGGGTCTAAATTGCAAGAAGAGTCAAGAGTAGGGTGTATCCTCATTGACCGAAAAGGGAAGAGAAATTTCTTGTCCTGTAGAATAGACTTTGAATGCACTAATAGTACTATTGAGTATGAAGCTTTGGCACAAGGACTAAAGAAATCCATAGACTTAAACGTTAAAGAACTAAAATTTTTTGGGGACTCTGAATTATCGTTAGGGAAGTAAATAATTTTATACATTGCAACTCACCCCACTTGAGGAATTATCAACAGGAAGTGCATAGGCTAATAGAACATTTTTAGGCCTTTAATATTACCATGGTTCCCAGGACAAAGAATACTCTTGTTGATTCCCTAGCTACTGCAACCTCGAGGCTATCCCCTTTAGAAGACTATGAATCCTTCAGGTTCACTATGGAACTACTCTAAAAACCATTAGTACCCAACAATATTTCTAATTGGAAGGTTTTTGAAGGAGATGAACAGATCATAGACTTTCTAACCAATCAGGAAAATTTTAAATCCCTGTCTATTGATGATGAAATATTCCAAGAGAAACTGTCGAAATTGATTTCTATGACCAAAGAGGCAAAACCGATCACTCTAGTAACAAACCAAGGTTTCACACGATACTGAAAGGGGTAGCCAATTTGGAGAACCTTTTCGACCCGAGGGAAAGATTTAGAGGGTCAACAAACACAAAGACAGGGAGTTTGTGCCTCATATATGAGATGATAAATCTAGGAACCCCATAAAACCCTAAGAATATAAATCTAGGTGAAACAATGTCTAGAGAAGAAAGGAAAGCCTATCTTAAACTTTTTAGAGAATATAAAGATGTTTTTTCATGGTCCTACCGAGAATTGACAACTTATGACACTCACATTATTCAACACACAATCCTATTAAAATCTAGAGTAAAACCCTTTCAACAAAATCTCAATAAGTACCATCCATATTTAGAACCCCTCATGTATCAAGAGCTAAAGAAATTATTAGATGCTAATAATATCTTTTAGATTAGACACTCTCCCTGGGTAGCAAATTTGGTTATGGTCAGGAAAAATTTTGGGGAAATTCGCTTGTGTGTAGATTTCAGAAATCTTAACAGAGCATCAGAAAAGGATAACTACCCAATCCCACCGATGGAACATCTCTTGCAGACCGTTTCTAGTTCTGATATTTTCTCCCTTATAGATGTTTTTTTAGGTAACAACCAAATTCTAGTTTCAAAAGAAGACTGACTGAAAACTACCTTTCGAACCAAGTGGGGAACTTTTTCTTTTAAACACATGCCCTTTGGGTTGATTAATGCAGGAGAAACCTTCCATAGGGCCATGGGTGTATCTTTTAGGGGATTGATTAATAGATGTGTAGTAGTATACTTGGACGATGTGACCGTGTATTCAAATAATAGAAAAGACCACATCCAACATCTAACCCATATTTTTGAAAGGTGTAGGCAATATGGAATATCTTTAAACCCTAAGAAAATTGTCTTTGGTGTCGATGAAGGGAAATTACTAGGTCATATGATATCTCAAGTAGGAATTTGCATAGATCTAGAATGAATAAAGGAAATAGATCAACTTCCCTTACCCCACAACAAAAGGTGATGCAATCCTTCTTTGGGAAAATTAATTTTGTGAAGAAGTTCATGCCCTATTTCGTTGAAACTATCAAACCCTTACGGAAAATGATTCGCAAGGATGCTGATTTTAAGTGGGATGACTAGCGAAAAGTTTCTTTCAACAATATCAAGACTGCCATATCTCAAGCTCCGGTGTTGCGAAGTCCCAAATTTAGTAAATATTCTTTCCTCTATACTTTTGCCTACGACCAATCCTTAGCCACAATTTTAACCCAGAAGAATGATGATAACAATGAGGCATCAGTATCGTTCATGAGAACTAATATCCAAGGGGCCAAATTGAATTACCCTTCTATAGACAAACATGCTTATACGGTGTACAAAGAAGTAAAACATTTCAAATCTTACATCCTAAAAAATCACACCAAATTCAATGTGCCTCACCCCGCAGTCCGATCCCTATTCACTCAATAGGAGATGGGGGAGAGAAGAGGAAATTGAATGGAAATTGTCCAAGAATTTGATCTAGATATAAAATCTTCCAAACTAGTTAAGGGACAAGGATTGTGTAAACTGGTCGCAAAATCTCAAGACCAAATAAATGAAGACTCTGGGTGGGAGAATGACATAGTGTCATGGTGTAGTGAAGCTTTATACGTTCTACCACAACAAGAGTCTTGGTATGGAAAGAAAATTTACCTCCTAAATCATGGGACTTTCCCAGAAAACCTAAACCCTAAGGAAAGGAGAGCTCTCAGACTGAAATCGACAAAATATCGCCTCATAAATTCGGTACTTTTCTGCGTAAATTATGATGGGGTACTCTTGACATGTCTCGAACATGAAGATGCAGATAAGGTTCTGAGGGAGCTCCATGATGGTCCTGCAGGCGAACACTTTGTAGGTACTACCACTGCTCACAAAATACTGAGAGTCGGCTATTACTGGCCTACTCTATTTAGAGATGCTCATACATATGCTAGAAACTGTAAAACTTGTCAAATGAGCACGGGGAGGGAAAAGAGAGCAGTTGTCCCACTCCAACTAGTGGCCATATCTAGACCATTCGAGCAATGGGGGTTAGATGGCATAGGGGAGATTACCCTGAGTTCTTCAAAACAACATAAATACATATTGACTGCTATGGACTATTTTACGAAATGGGCATAGGCCATTCCTCTGACTCATGTGAATGAAAAGGTGGTAACCCAATTCATAGAACAACAATTGATCACAAGGTTTGGTATACCTTTTTTTATTGTTTTTTACAATGTCACTTACTTTTCTTCCACTCTATTAACATTTTTTTCTATAGACAAAGGAATCATAATCAGATACTCTGCAAACTACTATCCACAAGGGAATATAGCAGCAGAATCAACCAATAAGAACCTAGTGAGGATCTTGAATAAAACAATTGAAAAAAATCAGAGGAATTGACATAGATCGCTTCATAATTCCTTATGGGATGACATATTAACACCCAAGAAAGCTATAGGGAACTCCCCATACTTTCTGGTATACAGACAAGAAGCCATTCTCCCAAATGAGCTATATCTTCCATCTCTTTATCTTGCTCAGGGATCTAGAGGACAACCCTCATCGGTTATTCAACAAAGAATTGATACCCTCCTGATCATGATGGAAGAAGAAAGGGATAAATAAAAATCAAATTTCATCACTCATCAATAGATAGTTAAAAGATGGTTTGATAAGCATAAGGCCAAATAGAAGAATTTTGAAGTAGGAGAATTAGTCCTGAAATGGGATAGATGCAAATGAACCTAAGGGAAAACATTCGAAGTTTAAAAATCTATGGCTCATACCTTTCCAGGTTTTCAAGAAACTTGGGGAAGACATGTATCAATTGAAAAATTTGAGGGGGGAACCTAACGCCCTCCCGGTGAACGACCAAGCCCTAAAACAATATTTCTGTTAAAAAAAAAAAGTGTGTGTGTGTGTGTGTGTCTTTTCATGTTATTTTTTGATTAGGATAAATCTGTAGGTGTAAGGGAGATTGATTGTAGATTCCTTTTATTCATGTTTTTTCTTTTGTTTGGTGTTTTCTTGTAAAAAGGTTGTGTTCCGCAAGACATTGGTTGATCTAAATCAATATGGTGTAGCAAACTCTGCTCCTGACTCATGCTTACGTGGAACAGAACAAATACTGTGCAATTGTAATTTTTTCTTCAAAGAGTTCTATACCTAGTCTTTTCAAACAAACGACCTTAGTGAGTGATGAAGTGTCCTCCTGGTGGTCTAGTAAAGCCTAAAGAGAAATATTGCAAGTTGGAAAGGACCACATGTACATATAGACAGAACTAGGAAGAATTTCACCTTAACCATTTCATCTTGCAGATAACAAACGTCCTCCTCTCCCACTCGCTCAGGGCATCTCTGCAAAAAATAAATCAATTATATTAAATGAGTGCAAAGTAGGAGAGGGTATGCAAATAACTCCGCCGAGGCTATGGACACTCGCTGCTAGCGGAGCAAGGTCTGTGACATCGGGGTGACTCCATCGAGGCTATGGACGCTCACTAGAAGTGGAGAAACACTATAGCAAGTGAATGATGATAACTAAAATGGCCTAGTTCCAGTGAATGCTTTATCGAGCTCTTTTCAAAAGGGGGCATGGGTCACGGTCAGGATGAACAAAGGTGTAATAAAGGTTATAACTCCATGGTCAAGCCCAAATTCATGAACCATGGAAATGGTAAACGCATGGATAGGAAAGACTCTGTTAAAAGAAAAGCCAGTTAGTTTCTCAACTAGCTCCTGCATCATCTAGGCCTGAGAGAAGGAACATAGATTCTACTTTCTCCTAGAGAATCACCATTTGTTGAGCACTCAACACACCCTAAAATCTTTTATGAAATTCTATCACTTTTGGGTACCACTTGTTGTGTTTTGTTTACTGTATGAATTGAGCTCAATATGGAGGGATGGTTTATTTTGTTTTCATGACTCTTATCAATCAAATTGGAATTGTTTGAACTTGTTAAATGAAACCTTGTGTCTAAAATAACTAGGCATTCTAACTAAGAATCTGCAACTAACATTGTGACAAGCGCGCTTATGTTTGGCATCGAAAAAATCCAAGCAGATAAAATGGCCACACGGTAATAATAATTGATGATCGTCGATGCACCATCATCGTCGGTAAAAGGTAGAGTAAGTCTGCATTAGTAATTCGCCAAATCGATTCAGGAGATAGTTGATTCCCATCAACGTCGACAGAATACGACAGTACTAAACATTGACATGAGCCATGATAAATCCTTGATATCCAATGACGGATGCATTGGTTCGGGGTCGGTGAAATATTGAAGAGTTAAATCACTGAAAATTTCCGCATTGACACATCTTCGATCGTCGATCCCCGATGCACTTTCAGGATCGGAAAATTTTCGAGAGAGTTAATCTGGGAGCACTTGGGTAAGCTTATACCGATCGTCGATCCTTGATACTTTTCAGTGTCGGTAAGGTAGGATATGTTGTTATAACAATTATCTAAGGAAAATTAATTGATTCTGAATAACACGTTTAAACGAAGACGCCAGTCTCAAGTGCCACGTTTCTTTGTCGCATAGGGATTTCACACAATCCAGTTTCATCCTAGGTAATATTAAGGTTCCCTATGTCCTAGTCACACCTCCGAGTTATCTTTGCCACGTCATCTATGTATGGAAAGATGGATCGGCATCATAGCTCTTTCCAGGAGTTATCAACGAACGATATTTAAAGAGATGCCCCAACCCCCGATCCACCAGCTAGATTAGCAAAATGATGGGATGTTTTCAGCACAAGATACAATCAGATTATATCATTTAATAGGCCAGTTAATGTTTTGCACCACATATATTGTTACCCCATGCGTTGATTGAACAAAAGGAATTTGAAATCATCGATAGGCCACGTTATATCCTACGCCCGCACCATCAACCTGTGATCGAATTTAATTTTAAACGTGGTGAAGATCTGGTGGTAGATTTTTTAGAACCACACTCATATCTCGAATTGAATAGTTGGTGCGATAAGGTAAGTTCATCTCTTTTTAAATCACGAAAACTTCTTCTAACACTTCTATTCTGTGCACAAGTTTCCATTTCTAGAGCATCCGAAGAAGCAAAGCAAACGTCTCAAGACTGTGTTGATTCTCAGACCATCAAAACCAGGTTAAACTAGCAACAAAGGTGTGTGTTAAATTTTATCAATTCGACTATCGTAATTTGTTATATATATGCAGTTGATATTTTACACAGTGTCTAAATATGTTCTAGTTGCAGGTAAAATTCCTTCAAGAAATCCAATGACCATATGCTCACCAAGGGCACCTAAGATAAAGGAGGCAACAATTGGTGAGGGTTCTTCTCCTGGTACTGTGAGGCAATTGGAATATGCTCCCAGGGAGGAGTCGGTCATTAAAACCTCGACGAAGAAAGATTTCATTCAACCCCTGGTCTTTGGAGATATGGAAGCAACCATTGGATCCAAAATAATTCTCCCATAGTGGGGAGATTTATTCAAATATAGAATCAATCGAAAGGATTACCCAGAGTTTATCCCACACAATGACCCGGATGTAAGGGTGCTAGACGACCAAGTTTTCCTGAGCATTCGGCATTCATGCTTGCACATGGTATCCTGTCAAACTCTAGTTTTCCCATACATCAAGACCATGAATTGGTTGATTGATCACACATACGCACAAAAATTATTGATTAATGATGAGAATGGAGGGTGTGTCGTATTTTTTCTCCTGACAGACTTTCAGAAGTATTACAAGCTCAGTGACCCAGAGGAGCAGATGAACACATACTTCATGGTGAAGTTCTATGAATTCCACAACACCAGCCGGTTGAGGGCCTCATGGTGGAGGGAGGACAAGAAATTTACAATCCAGAGCAATGGTTGGTATGGGACAATGAGCCTGAGGGAGCCATACATCTACTTGATGGCTCTAATATTCCGAATGTATGGAGAAAAAGACTGCTCCAAGTTCTCGGAAGCATGGAAGCCCCTAGCGTACATTGTGGCTATCTCAAGGAGTAGTTTCAACTGGGGAGAAATCATCTCCAATCAATTTAGCACCACTTTATTACAGGCTCAAATGCCAAAATAAGGAGAAGCTCTCGCATTTCACATGGCCTCGTACCTACTCAATGTAATCTGCGTGAGAAATGTCTTTGCCGGTATGAATTTAAGTTGGCATGTTGCGGAACTGCATGTTCATGTATACTTCAACATATTATGGGAGAACAGGTACACAAAATCCTATGCCCTTATTTGTGATGAATTCATCGCCCAAGTCTATTTCATTTTATTTAAAAAGTAATGCCAAAGGCTATCTGTAGTAGCCAAGAAAATGATATCGAAGGTAGGCCACTGGTATCTAGACGAACACACAAATTATATTAGGGTGTTCGGGGCCACCAGAGCACCACATTTTCTCCCTTCTCACATCCCAGACCGGCTCATTGTAGGAGAAATATATTGTCAGACAATCCTGTAGGGATATAATGCCACACTAGTTAAGGACATGAAATGACCATTCATATCCTATGAATTCCATGTTGGGTTTTACATAGTGAAAGACGTTTTTCAAGAAAAACAAGAAGGTATGACCAAGATTGATTTTAGGTTTCTGGCGGGCCAATTTCGCAAGCATGACCCTAAAGGTCTAGTTCCCCAAAATGCTTCACAAGTATCATTATGTTGGCCATATGTGCATGACAAGTTTGAGGATGATATTTTTACAGAATGCACTCAAGACTAGGAGGAGGTAGTATAAAGGAAATCCAACCCGAACATGACCATGTTCAAGGCTATGAGAATGGATAAGCAGGTGGAGACAATACAATAGTCGACTCAAGAGGCTCTCAGAGTTAGAGAAGAAATGAGAGTAGCAGAGACCATAAAGGCATAAAGGAGAGGATTGATTTTACTAGAAGGAGCGCAAAGAGTCATTGACCAGTTAGAGAATGATCCTGAACTCATAGAAATGATGAGGATCCCCTCGGACAACTCAATCACAATCAAAGGAGATCCAAGTGGATTAGAGTCAATACAACTGGAAGAAACCACCATTTTGGAAAAAACCTAGAGTTCCATTGCCACAGATTAGATCACTGGGGACCATTCCAACCCAGCCTGAGGTTTCAAGGAAGCCATGTGAAATAGGTGTACCAAATACCCTATTTTATCTAATAACCATCTATGACGACGATGAGAGTTCAGAGGTCTCCCTAGTAACTATGGTACTAATTAAAGAGGAGAAGGAACTTGAGAAAGCATATGCCCCAAGTCTCGATGCTCCAGTTCAAAACCTTCTGTAGAGTGACCATGAGGTCCAAAGTGTCTTAGACACTGAGTTGATCGACTTATCAGAGACCCCAAAAGACAACTTGAGGGATGAGCTATGATCAGGTGGTCAAAAAGAGGAGGTTCAACAACAAGAGATCAACACCTAGACAACTGATTACCAAGTAAGTATTAAACCTATCCCTGGTTCTTCAATTTTGGTTGATACCTCACCAGTCGATGAACAAAAAATGGAGGTGGAGCCATCGGAGCATATGAAAGAAGTCATGAAACCAATCCTAGAATAGATACACATAGCAGGGAGCCTGAGAAACACTCTAACCTGGGGAGATCAACAAATCCCTGATCCTATTGATGAGGTCGTCAATATACAAGTGATCGCTTATTAAATGAAGAGGAAATCCATCATGAAGAGGACCACCAAGAAGAGAAGACTCACGCTGGATATCTCAATTCTCATCACCTCGGAGGAGAAGTTTCTCAATACAGAACATGCAAAGACATCTGAGCTCATCGGTGCAGGTGTGGATATCACAGATGCCACATTGGATCGAGCAAGGAGAGATGAAAGGATTTGGTCGTTGCACTAACGGAGTTGGAGCATCTACGCCATTTGGAGAAATACTATCAAGACTCAACGCAGGCCACGGTGTTTCTAAAGAGTGAGTTCTAGGATGCCTATGCAAATTTTACAGACAAACGACATCTTTTCACTCCAGGTATAGTTGATTTCCAAGAATATACCCTTATGGCACTGGAAACCTACAAGGACGTGGAAAGGTTGTATGAAAAATAATAGCAAGCGGTAGAAAGAATTGATTACATCAATGCAATACAAAAGGGTCGAGACGTTGAAGAGAAAAGTATTCAAGTTATAAGGGATAGAAACATCTCTCAGATTAGGAAAGTAGTCAAATACTAGGTAAGGATGGCCTAGGAACCTCAACGAGAGACAAAAAAGAAGTGGTCTAAGTGCGAAAAGGGCTAGGAAAATATCAATCAAGAGATGAAAGGCATTGGCCTCCCAAAAGTTGGCTCACCCGAAGACTTTGTCGACCTGCATGACATAGTCAAGCGACATGCAGAATAAGACTCAGAATGGACAACAAAGATCGCACAGGTGG
>JASDQU010413881.1:0-10392 GCA_032191745.1 Picea mariana
TTTGCCATAAATTTTTTTCTAGAACGATTCAGATGGTGAAATCGATATGGTAGTGAGAAGACATATCAAGGTACCTCTGGTAAAAATTTCAGCTCTTGATTCGCTATAATTATGGAGATATACTCTGTGGAATATAGGGTTTGTGACCAGTCCTGAAACTAGTCAAAAAATAGGTGTTCCGGGTAAAACAGTCATAACTTTTTCATACAGACTCAAAATGTAGTGGGCCCACTTCCATTGGAAATATTACGGACTTTCATTTCTTGTGTGTGAGTTTCAGAATCAGATGTTAAATATTGAGCGCGGGGCATGCTGTACAAGTTGGGTCTTCTGAACAGACCAGACTTGAATAAAGTTTTATTATCTCTCATATATTCTTGGGTGGAAGGAAAGGGCAAGGATAGAGAGTTCATATCTCTCTTTATATTGGAGGATTGTATCTTCCTCTTGGATTTTTATCCCTCCCTTTACATTTGGAAGCTGTAGCTACCTTTGGAAGTCATTACTTCCCTTGAACAAAAACTATTGATTATTTCTCATATATTGTGCATGGTGTATTGTGGTGTATTGGTGTAACTCTTATACTATTGTTCATTTCTCATTGGATATAATTGAATGGTTTAAGTATAAGTTGAAAAAGGTTTTAAATTGTACTTGATACTGATTCACCCCCCTCTCAGTAAGCCTGCGAGAATTAGGCATTCTCGCACCCTAATACATAGGCAGCCTACGAACTTCCTTTTTTATAAGGTTTTTACACAGGAAAATGCAACTTCTTTTCTCAGGAAAAGTTCTTCTCCCTTCTCTCTTTAGGAACTCAGGCCTCTGACCCCTCTAAAGGCAACAGATAGGTTTGCATCATTAACGGTCATAGGGATGAAGAAAATAATGTGTAACACCTGCATCCATCAACAAAACATGTCAGCGATAAAAATCAACATCATAATATCTAATCATATGTACATATGTCACATCAACAACATTCAAACCCTAACAGTCCACTCCCTTACTTGATCCAGAGTCCAAGGAGTTTCATCGATGCCCCGGCATCCTCTATCGTCCAGAGTCCTGCACACTCAAGAGAACCCAGTCAATAGCACTTGTCGATGTAAATAAAATAGAAATAACATATCATCAAATCCACAATATCTCATAATCATAATCAAAACAACCAATAGTATAATGACTCGAATCACTTGCACGCAAGTGTCCTCAAAGAATAAGTCTGCTCAGTGTGTGCAAGAGAGGGATGTTACATACACCCCCTCTTGTTTTAAAATTTATCTCGAAGTTTCAGAGTATGTAAGTGCCGAAATAAAGTGTACCACGGTATCATATGTCTAGCTATCAATCAAAAATGGAAATTGTTGACGCATATCATATGCATCCTCCTAGGTCATTGAGTGTGGACTATAGTTGTCCCACTAGGACTTGACCTGATCTATTGTTCGACGTCGTAGCTATCGAATATGATGGTCCAAGATGCATATTGACTCTGCCATGAGAAAACCCTCGTCCGATAACTGCAAGGAACTCATGTCAATAACATGTGTAGGATCACTAACATAATGTCTCATGTGCATACGCCTCAAAGAATCATGCAAGGCTAGTCGATAAGCCACTGGCCCCTTCTTTTCCACAATATTGAAGGGTCCCACGAACCTAGGAGAGAGTTTATTACCCTTTCCAAACTTGATCGAACTCTTATGTGGATTCACCCGCAAGAAGACTTGATCACCAACTTCATAACTACGGTCGACACGATGTGCATCAGCATAACTCTTATGTCGATCCTGCGCTTCCTTGATCCTTTCTCTTATTGTTTGAATTTGATCTTCCATTTATTGGATCACTTATGGTCTAACCAGGACCCCATCCTCAAGTCGATTCCAATTCAAAGGCGTCTGACATGGTCGCCCGTAAATAAACTCCAAAGGCACCATCTTAATGGTGCTTTGATAACTGTTGTTATAAGAAAATTCTATCAGTGGCAATAATTCTTCCCAACACTTCTGTTGGTCCATCACGTACATACGCAACATATCCTCCAAGTTTTGGTTTTTTCATTCGATCTACCCATCTGTCTTCAGATGATACGTGGTACTAAAGTTAAGTTGGGTTCCCAAGGCCTCTTGGAAACTAGTCCAAAATCATCCTGTAAACACTGATCCTCTATCAGATATAATCCTCTTAGGCATGCCATGCAGCCTCACAATCTCACTGATGAAAAATCTAGCTATGCTAGGTGCCTGATATGTCGTACTCACAGGAATAAAATGAGCATTCTTCTTCAGAGTGTCGACTACCACAAAAATAGAGTCGTGTCTCCTTGCCGTCAGTGGAAATCCAACAATGAAATCCATCGTAATGACCTCCCATTTTGATTTCGGAATAGCATGTGGTTGTAGTAATCTTGTCAGATGTCTATGTTCAACCTTCACCTGCTGACATTCTAGACATCCAGCCGCATAGTTGACTATGTTTTCCTTCATTCCTTTCTAGAAGAATAAGGGTTTAAGGTCTGCCCCCATCTTTGTGACTCTAGGATGAACCATGTACACTGCTCTATGATGTTTAGGATCAAACTCCTCAACTCGTCATTGGGCGGTACATAAATTCGAATTTTAAATCTCAATAATCTGTCGCTTTCCACAGTAAATCCCTCAAATTTTGGTACTATCATTGTGTTTTGTCTGATAAAATCCTTGACCTCCTTGGACCAGTCATCGTCGCATTGTATAGTTAGAATATTTTCATGAAGATTCGTCTGAAGAGGCATGAAGATTCGTCTGAAGAGGCATCACCAAAAATATGTGTGGTCGTTGACTCAATGCATCAACCACTCTGTTCACTATTCCTTTTAAGTAGTAAATCTCAAAATCGTACTCGATAAGCAGTTCTTTACCAACGCTCTTGTTGCACGTTCAAGTCGTTTTGCATAAAAAGGTGTTGTAGACCACAGTGGTATGTTTTTAGTTCAAATTTTCATCCAATTAGGTAGTGTCTCCACACTCTCTAGGTATACATGATGGCCATCAACTCCAAATCATGTGTCACATAGTTCTAATCATGCTTCCTTAGATTCCTCAAGATGTAAGCGTTCACTAGACCGTCTTGCCTCAGAATTCCTCCAAGCCTTCCTTGGTTGCACCAGTGAATACCAAGAATCCCTCATCCACTCTCGGGACTTTTAGTATTGGCATTGTCATCAACATCTCCTTCATCCTTTGAAATGCTTTTGCACATTTCTCTGTCCACACAAACTTCTTGTTCTTCTTCTACAATTCTATAATCGGATTGCTATCTTTGAAGAACCCTCGATGAAGCCTCGATAATATCCCACTAAACCCATGAAGCTATGCACTTCTGGGAAATTTGTCTATGCAGGCCACTCCCAAATAACCTCTACCTTCGACAAAGGAATAATTTGAGGTTTTTAAATTCATTGAGAACAACACCCCATTTTCCATGTTATTAGGAAAACCTGGATTAAGAAATATCAGACCCGAAGAAAAGAAGAGGAAGCTCTAGAACATAAAAAGAAACAATTAAAATATTTCATGACTAGGAGGATAGCGCACTTGTTCGAAGAACAGGAGAACAGGTCGAAGTTGTTCAGAACCAGAAACTTGGATGTCGAAGTTGAAAGAACACAAGAAGACTTGAAATCCCTATCCATGCAAAAGAGTAGATCACCTACCCCAGACAGATAAGAAGTATTACCCTTAAACCCTAGTAAAGACCATAAATAGTGCGAATTTATTATGCCAAGAGAAGATAAGAGTCAGAATGGAAAAAGGAATACCAAGACACGGATCATAGGGAAGAAGGCTAGAAAGATCAGCAAGAAGAAAGCAAAGTTGGAGAAATTACAGGAAGTTCCCAAGAAAACTTCACAGAAGGAAGGTCTCCAGAAATTGAACTTCGTTGAAATATCAGAGCAGCTCAGATAGACACTTTGCCATGGCTGAGCAATATAACCATTGGAGGCATTATGACCATTAGACTAATGCTCCCGAATCAATAAGAAAGCAGTTATGGCCTTGAAGCTCTCCATCGGACCATTGGGACCACGTCGTAATGGACAAAACTACATTAATGAAGGCTTCTTGTCCGTTGGAGGGACCCGTTACATCGTTGTCTATTTATCTCGTTTAGCATTGCACCAAGAACACTTTTTCCAATTGTGATTATCCGAGCTCACAGAGAACTAGTTGATTTTGCGTAGTGATCATTTGATACCTTGCCATCCATTCTATTGCAGTGAGTATTTATTATCATCCTGAGATATATGATCTCGAGCGTGCATGTCGGACGAGCTCAGCGCTTTGGAAAATTCAGTAGAGGAATTTTTAATCAATCTAATGGCAGAGAGAGTGATGTCTGCAGGAGTTCAAGCCTGATCGATGAGAGGAGTGCAAGCCTCCCCATTGAATGCTCACAGATCTAGACCATCCTGAGTTGTAGATGAGAAAAGAAGAAAGCATAGAGATGACTTAGCGAATGCGAAGTTAATCCCATCCATCATGCCCAACTACATCCCACCTCTGGACAGTGTGGTGAGTCGTGACAGTCTCTCGAGGGACTTCGACTACACAGTCATCACGGCATACCTCCCGAATGGAATACAAGCACTCAGACCGCAGTTGGAGAGGATTCCAAATCTTAAGATCAGTGACTATAATCTAGGAGATCGCAAGTCCTATGACATTCTTTCACCCCACAAGTACTTGACCAAAACGAAGGGAAATAAATCAAAGATCATTCCCCATCCATGGACCATGAACATCGCGCAGTCCACTATCCTTAACATCATGAAAAATCCACACTTTGGAAGACACAGGGAGGTTAACGCGTGTGTTAAACTTCTGATTTCATGCTTGCATGGCAGTTACTTATGGCTAAACAGATGCATCACTGTCGATTTGGCACTGATCCATAAGATCACTGGATTAAGAATGCAGGGACCCGACCCACAAGAATTTTACCCAGTTAAGCCTACAGATCGCGCCCTAGCACAGAGGATTAAAGATACTTATGTCGATGTAGAGAAGGGGACACGAGGCTACAAGGTAGCCTCCATTCAAAATGGCGTAGTGCACCTCGCTTTCCAATTGATTTCCAGTAAGATAGTCTGGAAGAACAGACCCATGCAGGTCACAAGGTTTGTTGTTGACCTCGCAGGAAATGCATGGAGGGATTACAGATGAAGTGAGCTAGTTACTTAGTCAACCAGCTAGAAGTGGATTGTCACGAAGCTCAGGATCAGGGTTATGAGTTCCACTTTAGCTGGCTCATGATACTCATCACATTTATAGCTTGGGAGATGCTGGAAGGTGTGACCCTCCCTGACATTGAACCGTTTGAGTTGCTTCTTGCGAATTTCACCACGCTCTGGTATTCGAGTGATATGGGAAAATAGTGGCAGTCGAACGCAGTATTCCATACCTACTACCTGCAGCTGAAAAGGGATATCGATTCATTCCCCCATATGACATCAAACACTCTGGACATGTTCAGGACCCTTATGAAGTTCCACACAGATAAGCATTTTATATATATCACCACACGCACGGACGAGAGTAAAGAAGAGATTCAGTCATACTATAAGCTCATCGAGGAGGACCTGGAATAAATCACTAAGGAATGGTCTGCATAGTTGCTTATACCAGTTGACAAGACAGAACTGTCTGACCTGAACCTCATTGGAAGTTCGGTGCTTACCCGTGAAGAGTATGATGCACCCAGGAATAGCAAAAGGAAGAAGAAAGAAGATGTACAGGAGATGAACAACGCCTCATAAGAGACTTCTTTAGATTCACCTAGCAGAGGATGAGGTGATGAAGTTGACAAAGAAGAGAAAGAAAGGGAAGAATATAAGTAGAAGCAAAGCAAAGTAACACTACCACAGAATCCCCCTGATGACGCAGATCCATCGAAGAAAAGAAAGGTTTCCCCCATGAAACCTACATCGCGGAAGAATTCCAAAGCAAGTAAGCCGAAGCTACAAACTACACTCACGATTGATGAATTTGACTTCATTATCATAGCTGTATCAGACGCCTCAAAAGACATTTTGCGGAGAACAGAAGTAAAACAAGAGGTTATATATGTGATGCAGACCCCATATCCCTCTTAAGGGATGTGCGACCTCCCAGTCAGGCTCTTCTGGTTCTGGAGCCGAAATGGCTCTTCTAGTTCTGACCTGGAACCCTTCGAACGAACACACAGATCCCTTACAAATGTTCAGTTGGCTTTTTCGAGCACCAAGCGTGATCTCCCACAACACACAACCAAGAGTCGTGACCTTGCGCTAAGCCAAAAAGGGCGCTTATTGGAGATCGGGACTTCACAAGTCAAGCGTCCCATCCCTTGTTCTTCGAACCCCCGGCTGCCAAAGATCCAAAATACCGGGTACCGGGACTTCACAAGTCAAGTGTCCCGTCCCTTGTTCTTCGAACCCCCAGTTGCCGAAATGCCAAAATATCAGGGACCGAGGCTTCACAAGTCAAGCATCCCGTTCCTTTTTCCTTCAAACCCCCGGTTTCCAAAATGTTGAAATGTCTCGACGCCTACTCCTTCGGGTTTTCGCGTTTCGTGAAATCAGGGTACAAGGGATATCCTTGCTCCTTGGAATCCCCGGTTTCCGAAATGCCGAAATGCCCCAGCACCTATTCTTTCGGGTTTTTGCGTTTCATGAAATTAGGGTATACATGGGATGTCTCTTCTCCTTGGAATCCCTGGTTGCTGAAGTTCCGAAATGCCGAAATGTCCCGGCGTTCGATCAACGGTTCACAACGATCCCTGGGATCAATGGTTCCGGTCGAATCGTGATTTTTCGATTTCATGGTTCGGGATTCTGAAAGAAAAGGATATCTGTCTTTCCAACTCGCGGTACCTGAAGTCACGAAATGGACCAACGGTCCAGATCGGCCTGTGATCGATGGTTCTAGTCGAATTGCAATTTTGTGATTTCGCGATTCAGGGTTTTGAAAGACAAGGATCTCTGTCTTTCCAACTCGCGATACCCGAAATCACGAAATGGACCAACGGTCCAAATCTGCTAGTGATCAACGATCACTATTCCTCCTGAGCTTTGGACGAGAAGAAGCCCTCACCGCTAACCTCCTCACAGCTCCACCTGATCCAACGATTTGCGGGGTTTCAGTGTTCCTCCTCAAGGAATCTCCACCGTCTGTTCAGATCTTCAAACTCTCGTCTCCTGGATCTATGCAGTGTTAAAGTCTGCGCTCTCACCTCAAATCGGACGGTCCGCAGGATTTTCTACCGCGATCCAACGCTCGATGGCATTCTTCCTCCTGAGCTTTTACTCGCTTCAAACTTAGAAGATTTTCTAAGTCTTCGAAGACTCGATCTTTGCTCCTTCCATGGAATGAGTTCCTGGATCTCGATAACACTTTCCAAAGTGTTATTCCTCCTGAGCTTTGTCTGGTTCAGACTCTGATTTCCCACGCACTCTTTGCATATGAGGGATTTTGATAGCTCAGATCCATGGTATTTCTCACAAAGAAATTCCCCTTGATCTCCTTTGGTTCCTCTCTGGCTCGATGCACACCTTGCAGATCTTCCAATGAAGAGAAACAATTGAAACTGGAAAAACTCACAGTTCCATCCACTTGTTCATGAAAACAGAAAATGACAGGAAAATGCACACAGTCCATGCACCATACATTTGGATCAATTTTCCATTCTATTATATTCACAAGTACCCACTGGCTACATAATACTTTCAAAATTACAGTAACTCAAAACTGAGATTTCCTGCTAACTCGCAATTCTCTCTTACAGCTAATTTCTCTCTGTATTGCAGCTCTCTCTGTACTACATCTCTCCCCAACTGGGTGTACAAACTTCTACATAACTCAAAAATGTTTCTATGGTTTCCCCTAGCTACTTGCCTACTCTAAACTTCATCCTACGCTATCTTAGTTCAGTCGCATTCTAGAGCCAAAGTGGAAACTCTTTCTCTATTTACAATTTCAAAACTTGCCTCAAAGGGTAAAATTCGGCACTGGTTCAAGCGTGCCTCCAAAGGTAAATTTTGGCACTGAGTGAAGGTGGATTTCGAAATCGGTTGTAACCGCTCACGTTGAATTTCTGGAAAAACTCTCACATGTTGATTGGTCCCACCTCTGTGCGCTTGCCAACGATGCTCCTGCATCATACTCCCCTTGAAAAAAATTCATGGACTCCTATCCATGAGCTCCTCTATTGACCTTCCCTGCTTCTGGATAGCAACTTCATTTTCCCAACTGTCATCTTCTATTGGGCATCCCTTCCATTTGACCAGATACTTAAAACAAGTCTTCCTCCTGGTCTTCTTTCCAATCCTCTGAACCATAATCTTCTTCATCTATAGCTTCTCTTCCATAGGCATCTGCTTTTCCCACTAAATCTTTCCTTGATATTCCAATCCTTCTGTGTCGTCTTTCCTATAAGGATACAGGTCTGAGACATTGAATATGGGTGAAATTCCCACACCATCTGGCAGCTCGATTTCATAGGCGTTTGCATCAAACTTCCTCGAGATCTTACAGGGTCCTATCTTGTTCATCTTCAATTTGTTATATGTTCCCCTAGGGAACCTTTCCTTCCTGAGATGTGCTAAAACCTAATCTCCCACTTCAAATTGAAGTTCCCTGCGATGTTGATCAACTCTGTGCTTGTATTTCTGGTTAGAACTATGTAATTGTTCTTTGATCCAACTATGGAGTTCCTGCATTTCAGCAGCAAAATCCTCTGCTCCAGCGCTTCTGATCTCTCCATGTTCCAAGTCCCTTAACTCAGACACTCCCCTAGGTTGCATTCCATAGAGTATTTGGAATGGGCTCCTTCCAGTGCTTTTGTTTGGTGAGTCATTGTATGCAAATTCTTCTTGTGGCGGAATTTGATCCCACTAGTTATGGTGTTCAGTAACCAAACTTCTCAATAAGTTTCCCAAACTTCTATTTACCACCTCAGTCTGCCCATCTGTCTGAGGGTGATAAGTTGAGATGAAGGACAAATCTATCCCCATCTTCTTCCACAATGTCCTCCAAAAGTGACCAACAAATTTTGTGTCTCTATCTAAGACAATGCTCCTGGTTAGATCGTGAAGTCTCACAGCTTCTCTGAAAAACAAATTTGCAACATGTGTTGCATCACTGGTCTTATGGAATGGGATGATATGTTCCATCTTTGAAAACCTATCAACCACCACAAATATGGAATCGAATCCCCTTTGTGTTCTTGGCAATCCAAACATGAAATCCATGCTTATTGCATCCCAAGGCCTCTCTGGTATTGGAAATGGTTGATACAACCTAGTGTTTTGTCTTTTCCCCTTTGCATGTTGGCAGATCCTACATCTGTTCACAAACTTTATCACCTCTATTCTCATACCTATCCAATAGTATTAATTTCTCAACTGTGAAAATGTTTTATCGTGGCTGAAATGTCTAGCCAATCCTCCACTATGCTTCTCCTTCAGAAGATTTCCCCTCATTGAGCATCTTGGTATGCACAATTGATTTCCTCTGAACAACAATCCTTCCTGAACCATATAGTTTGTCCACTAACTTCTATCTCTCAGTACAGGGCTTGTACATGCTTCGTAGGCTTCCTCAAAGTCTGGATCATCACAATACATATCCTTAAGGTGTTCAAACCCCAAGGTCTCCACCTGGAATTCTTGCAGAATTAAACATCTCCTGCTTAACGCATCAACAACTTTGTTAGCATTCTCAGTAATATGTTTTATGACAAAAGTAAAATGTTGCAAAAATTCAACCTATTTTGCATGCCTCTGATTCAGTTTTTCTTGTCAGGTTATGAATTGTAAAGCTTGGTTATCATTGTACAATACAAACTCTTGTGGGACAAGATAATGCCTCCATTTCTTCAATGCTTGAATTATGGCATAGAACTCCTTGTCATATGTGGAGTATTTCCTCTTAGTCTCATTTATCTTCTTGCTGAAATAGGCAACAGGTCTATTATCCTGACTCAAAACTGCTCCTATTGCAACTCCACTTGTGTCACATCTTACCTGAAATGTCCTCCCAAAATTTGGCAAGATCAGAATTGGTCGTTTTGTTATCTTCTCCTTCAATATATTGAAGCTCCTTTCAGCCTCCTTTTTCCATTTAAAATACTTGTGCCGCTTCTTCACTGTATCCATCATTGGTGCACAAATTCCACTAAAGTCTCTAATGAACTTTCTGTAGAAACTTGCTAAACCATAAAATCTTCTTACTTCAAACATGCTCCTAGGTGACGACCATTCCCTGATTGCTTTCACCTTTTCTGGATCCATCTTCAATTCATTTGAAGATATCACAAAAAGGTAAATGAGCTCTGTCTTCATAAAAGAGGACTTCTTCAGATTGATCA
>JASDQU010413889.1:0-10384 GCA_032191745.1 Picea mariana
TCCCCTAGAGGGTTTCCCAGGATAAATGCTGTGTCTATTGTGGATGTGTATTTCTCAGTGATCTTGTGGTTATTATGCTCTTTTCTTTATGAAATGAAAAGAACTATAATGATAGCATAAACATTAACATAATAAACCAGTAAAAACCTTAGGAAAAATAAATCCTAGGTGTGTGTGAAGTAACTCCAACACCCCCCCTGAACATCACTATGATGAAAATAAAGAATGGGTACCAGCTACAAGTCCATGTTAGGTAACCAAATACAAAAGATACACTGAAATAAATGAGGAAAGAGGGAAAACCTCATGGGAACAACCCCCCCCCTCAAATTACAATGCATAAAATAAAAAATGAGAAGGAACAAAAAAACAGTTGCTAAGCAACCATGTCCTTCACTCCAAGAAGACCTCGCAACTGTGCAAGTTTGTTCTCTTTGAAGATTTTATTGAAGATGTAGATGTCTACATGGATCTGATGAAGTATATGCATCATTGATATTTCCACACTTAGATGAAATTTTGAAAACCCTACGGCCTTTTTCAGAAAAATGCTGAAATTTTGTTGATTTTGAAACGATCATAACTCCAATTCCTGGACTCCGTTTTGGACGTTTTTTTTTTTGAAATTGGATATTTTCTTGAGAGGAATTCAAATATCCAATTTGTTTCTGAAATTTTTTCTCAGAAAATATCAGAATGGCGTCTGATGTGCGTGGCTCTCTTTTTGTCTCCTGACATGCATGCATGGTGCATGCAAAAGTGTCTGCATGTGACTCCTGAGATGCATGCCATACATCTTGCACATGAATTTCAGAAAATAAATCTGAAATGAAGTAGACATCATCTTCAATTATTGTAATACTAATTTCTGCAAAAACATTTGTAGAAGACTCTTCATAATAAGAGGCTTGATCTTCTAATGGCTTCTCTTCTGGCTCTATCTGTTCGACCTCCTACATGAAATATTCACAATATTATTTATTCCCAAATAGAACCTCCAATCTGGTCCATATATCATTTGGAGATGATCCTTGTGATTCTTCATATACTTGATGGAAAAGTTCGGGAGAAACAGACATGCCGATACTTCTTATGGCCATATCTTGTCTATTGAGAAAGTCATTTTTCTCATCGTCAGAATCAGTCTCTACTTCATTGCCATGGTTATTTGGTATAAGCCTCTACATATAAGAAGAAGAAGAATCTTTGGCTTCCATTCCAAATAGTTATGAGGCATGAGAAGTATTTCTGGCGAATAATCCATCTTTTTGTTGTTTTCAATCTTTTGTACCCGCAAACAAATGATTTTGTGTAGCTTTTGCTTAGCATTTTGTTAGCTACGATACCATGTAAATGTGTTGAACCTGAACATAATAGATCTAAATAGAAAATACTACACACATTTGCAGAGATAAATTGAGAAAGAAGAAGCAAGATAGAAAGAATGGAAGAATTCTCATTAACCGTATTCCACACTCAAAGAGTGAATAATTTACAATAGATATAGGATACATGAGTAACTAATGAGCCATAGTGGTGGTCTATATTGATATGGACACACACCAACAATTACAAAAGTAAACTACCACCTAGTCTAGTCTCTCAGGCAGTTACGGGAGTGAACTGCCACCTAGCTGAGTTAACTAGTCAACTAGTCTTCAGTTAACTGACTGAACAAAGAGTAGTGAGTTGGTGATGATCTCAATGTTGCATGGTGGAAAAACCAATGCAACATCTAAACCCAACTCAACTAGTCAAACTGAAGTGTCAACTGAAAGAGAATATTCTCCAGGTGGAATATTCTCCCCTAAAATATAGGAGACTAGATAATGACTAATTATGACTAATAAACCAGTAAAAACCTTAGGAAAAATAAATCCTAGGTGTGTGTGAAGTAACTCCAACAAAATATATCTTAGACACTCCACAAGGATAATTTTTTTTATCTTAAGTTGGTACTCTTCAGACTCACATTTCATTGTTCTTGCTAAGTCATAGTCTAACACAACTTGTGTAGGCTATTTATCCATTCTCACCTATAATGGACCATTCTATATCCTTCCCTTTGTTTTTAATCATCTCAGAGACACAAAGAATACAAGAATTTTACATTTCCTAAGTTCTATGAGACGAAAAATATGAAAACAAACTACATTGAAGTAAAACATGGGAGGGGACTTCAGTAGAAGGGAATCAACTAAGACCTCTAGGGTAATTAGTAACCTTGAGGCTATTGGTTGTGGATCCTGATTATATTCATGTTTCATAGGTATTTATTTTCAGCCGTGTTTATACCCCATGAATATTGTACACCCCTCCATGCGAGGTGGTTGCAGGTGGGACTTTCCCTCCCTTCGGGGTCCGGGGGGCTCATCCCCCCGGTTGGGGGGTTGGGGGGAAAGTGGGACCCCAAAGGAAAAAATTCCTTGTAAATGTATATTGTAATTTCATATTAAATATGGACCGTTCATTATAAGATCGCAGATTTGACGATAGAAGTTATGTTAGGGTTTTTTTTCCCTAGAAGGAAACCCTCTTTTATGAGGGAATTGTATTGTGGCTATGTATCATTGTGAATATTGTATTCTGAGAGAGGAAACTGTGAGATAAAGAAGAGGAAGTTACAGCGGATGTGTTGTAGGTTGTTTCCCTTCATTTAATAGATAATAATAATGGAAGGACCTGAGAATTTCTTTAGTGGACGTAGCCCACACTGGGTGAACCATGTATATCTATGTCACTATTGTATTGTGTATCTTCTGTGTTTTATTTCCACAATTGTTTTATTTTATTTCTCTACGATCTTGGTTTTCTAACCACTAGTATTAGAGAGAAAGGTAACTCGTAGGAAAAGAGGGTTCCTGGTTTGAGTGTGAGCAATGACGGAAGATGGAAATTTTAGGGTCGAGAAATTTAACGTCCAAAACTACCAGTTATGGAAGATGTAGATGGAATATTATTTATATCAGAAGGATCTATTCCTACCATTGGGTGGAATAGAAAAGAAGTCGATGGCCATGAAGGACGAAGAATGGGAGGTTCTTGACATAAAGGAACTAGGAACGATACAAATGAGCCTGGTATCATCAATGGCTTTCAATATTTTGAAATAAAAGACAATGATGGAGTTGATGGACACTTTGGCTAAAATGTATGAAAAACCCTCGGCATCCAATAAGGTATTTCTAATGAAGATATTATTTAATATGAATATTTCAGAAGTTGGGTCTATTGTAAGTCATTTAAATGAATTTAATACGGTTACTAATCAACTAATTTTTGTAAAAGTGGACTTTGATGATGAGGTCAGGGCTCTTCTAATCTTGTGCTCACTACCAGAAAGATGGAATGGCTTGGTCATGGCTATAAGTAACTCTGTCTCTGGTTCAAACACTCTAAAAATTGATGATGTTGTTGGTGTTATCCTTAGTGGGGAAATGCAATGGAAAAGCACAGGTGAGACATCAGGTAATGCATTAAACATGGAGAATAGGGGAAGACAAAAGGATAGAGGAAAGGGCTCAAGGAACCATGGGAATTCAAGGGTAGATCCAAATCAATACTGGGAAAGATAGAGTGTTGTAATTGTGGGAAGAAAGGACATATGAATAAAGACTGTAAAGCTCCAAAGAAGCAAAGAGATGGACAACAGAAGAAAAAATAGGAAGCAAATGTAATAAGTGATGTGTTACAAGATTCTTTGATTCTTTCTATAGATAATATTTATGAGTCTTGGGTAGTAGATTTAGGGGCTTCATATCATGCCACACCCCATAGGAAACTTTTTCTAGATTATGTTTAAGGTGATTTTGGACAGGTTCATTTGGGTGATGGTGCACCATGCATAATTCTTGGAATGGGAAAGGTAAAAATAAAGAAAAGGAATGGAAACCAATGGTTGTTGAAAGAGGTAAGACATGTTCCATATCTAAGGAAAAATCTAATTTCAGGAGGGTTGTTGGCAAGTGAAGGTTGTATATCTATATTTATATATAAGGCATCGAAGGTCATCAAATGATCACTGGTGATAGGAAAAGGAGAGAAGGTAGGTACATTGTATTTGTGTACTGGTAATATTGATTCTTCTATCTCTTTAGATTCTACAGGAGAGGATAGAACACTGTGGAATCATAGGCTTGGACACATGAGTGAGAAGGGGAGGCAAATACTTCACAAAAGAAATTTGTTGCTAGATCTTAAACAAATTGATTTGGATTTCTGTGAGCATTGTGTTTATGGAAAATAGAAGAGAGTCAGATTTCTCAGAGTTAGAAAAGTAAAGAAGAGTTAAAGGTTAGAGCTTGTGCATACATATGTAAGGGGACTCGCTCAAGTATCATCTTGTTATCAATTTAGATCGGGAGGTACTCCGCATGTGTGTCTTGTATGTGGAAGTAACCTTGTACCTACACTACTAGACACATGAATTTGTAATAGGTTTTTATAAAGTTGTGATAAAGAGGTTCTTTTATTACAGTGAATTTTTAATAAAGTCTACCTTCTAATATTAAAGTGATTTTATCTCATAAAGTGCACTTATGTTATAAAGTGAAAATGTACTTTAATATTTTAAAGTGATTTATTTTGGAGAAAATGTATCATGACCCTTGATCTTGTAAAGGCAAGATTAGATCTTGGCTATTAGATCTAGGGTTGGAAAAGGTGAAGGGTCACTTTAATCTTATAAGAGAATTCATTGAGTAGTGTGCAAGAAACATTGAGAAGGAGATTGAGAGAGATTTATGAGATAGATTGAGAGAGGAAAGTTAGGGAAGAAAGGAGGGCGCATTTCCCAAAAGAGATTGGGTACAAATTCCAAGGGAATATTTCTGTGTGAGTGTTGATAGTTATTGTTGTTGTTGGGGGGCATACTATATGGATCCTTATAGTCTGTAAAACAAGGGAAAGAGGGAATGGAAATTGAGGCAAGTTTGGCATAGTTTTTAAGGTTGTTTTGGAGGGTTTTTCTTGCTACAGCAGGGTCGTACAGATCTGTGTAAATGTTTTGAACATACATAGAATAGATCTATATAAACATTAATACACACATTTGCAGAGAGAATTGGAGAAAGAAAAAGAAGGAGAGAAAGAATGAAAAAATTATCATTAACCGTTGTGAATAATGAATAATTTACACATGATATACTCTGTATAACTCAATGAGTGAGCACTGGAGGAGAACCAATGCACCATATTGGTGGTCTAGAGTGATATAAACACACACCAATAGTTACGTGAGTGAACTGCCACCTATCCTAGTCTCTCAAGAAATTACGGGAGTGAATTGCCACCTAGTTGAGTTAACTAGTCAACTAGTCTTCAGTTCACTGACTGAACAGAGAGTAGTGAGGAGTTAACTCAGGGAATCAATGGTAATGCGATAGTATGGTGATTATACCAAGGCAATTTCACATTATATGGTGATTATCCCAATGTTGTATGGTGAAAAAACCAATGCAACATCTAAACTCAACTCAACTAGTCAAATTGAAGTGTCAACTGAAAGAGAATATTCTCCAGGTGGAAGATTCTCCCCTAAAATATAGGAGACTGGATAATGACTAATTATGACTAATAAACAAGGAAAAACCTTAGGAAAAATAAATCCTAGGTGTGTGTGAAGTAACTCCAACACCCCCCCTGAACATCACTATGGTGAAAATACAGAATGGGTCCCGATAACGAGGCAATGTTGGGTACCCAAATACAAAATATACATTGAAATAAAGTGAGGAAAGAGGGGAAAACTCATGGGAACCCCGCCCCCCCCCACCCCCTCAAGGTACAATGTATGTAAAAAGAAGAACTATAGTTGGTAGGCAACTGTGTCCTTCACTCCAAGACGACTTCGCAGAGAACAAAACTTCTGCTCAGTGAAGGTCTTGGTGAAGATGTTTGTCGTCTATTCTGCTGAAGGACAGAACTGTAGGTCGATGTTCCCCTCGTGTAATAGTCCCATATGTAGTGCATGTGGATATCTATGTGGTTCATCCTCTTCCTCTGAAATGGATCTTTGCAGAACTTCAAGGTGCTCTGGTTGTCACGCCAGATGACGATCGCCCGATGAAACTGAATGCCCAAATCAGTGAGAAAATTTTGTAGCCACATAGCCTGAATGGTTATGTTAAAAACCTCTATGTACTCTTCCTCAATTGAAGATAGATCAATGGTGGATTTCTTCCTGCTTGACCAACATATATGCCCAGAACCAAGACTGAGTGAGTTACCATATGTGGAATTGTGATCAATGCTATCTCCAGCCCAGTTAGAATCAGTAAACCCGATGAGATCTGATGTAGATTATGCTGCATAATGAATTCCAAAGGTGATGGTGACATGTACATATCGAAGTATACACTTTGCATCCTTCCAATGTAGCTCATGCGGCTCCTGCATGAACCTGGAAACTGCACCAATTGCATAGGAGAGTCTGTTCTGGACTGTGTGAGATATAACAAACTCCCCACTAGATGTTTGTACAGTGTGATATCAACCAGTGAAGTCTCCCCACCATCCTCAAGTTTGAATCCTAATAGGAAAGGAGTCGGAGCAGACTTGCAGTCTGTCACGTGAAATCTCTCAAGGAGATATTGTGCATACTTGTCCTGAGACAGTTTGATGTCTGATGCATCCTGAATGATCTCGAGTCTAAGGAAGAAGTGTATTGGACCCATGTCTGTCATCAAAAATTTGTCATGTAGAATCCTCTTGACTGTAACAATCGTTGAAGTCGAGCAACCGATTATCAAAAAATCATCAACATACAAAACTAAAAGTAGAAGTGAATTAGTCGTCTTGAGATTAGGTCCGATTTACAACCTACAAAGTTCTGTGACAATAGGTACAAGTCCATCTTGGCATACCATGCCCTTAGAGCCTACTTGAGGCCACAAAGGGACTTCTTCAGTCGACAGACCAAAGATGAGTCGTGCATAAATCCAATGGGCTACTCCATGTAGATCTCCTTAGAGATATCACCATGAAGAAATGCATTCTTCACTTCCATATAATGGACTTCCCATCCCTTCGCTGCCGAAATGGAAAGTGCTAATCATATGGAATCCATCCTATCTATTGGAGTGAAGGTCTCATCATAGTCAATACCATGAACCTACTGAAAGCCTTTGACAACAAGCCTGGATTTGTGTCTGCTAATATTTCCATCCACTGCGCTCTTGGTCTTGTAGACCCATCTGCATCTGACAAGTTTCCTCCTAGAAGGAAGGGGAACTAGATCCCAAGTCTAGTTCTCGAGTAGGGAGTTGTACTCCTCCTCCATGGTGGATTCCCAAAAGGGATTTCCAGTAGCCTCTCCATAAGACTGTGGATTTGAACACTGAACCAAGAAAATATGTCTGGAGGGAAATGGTTAAGTGGCAGTGAGTGAAACAAGAGGCATCTCGAAATCAGATCGAGTCCTCCTAGTATCGGCTAGATCACCAATGAGATCCTCTGCATCCTGAAGAGTAGTATATGCCCACTTGGGCCTCTTCTCTCACTTTGAAACTGCATCTAGAATATTAGAATCTGCATCTGAATGTACTGACTCTAAATCTGAATCATTTGATTCCTCTGAATCATAACTCTCATCTGAACAAGAGTCGACATGTGCATGCTCATCATCTTGGACAGGTGGAAGAATGAAGGTGTCTGCATGCGGCTGCTAAGGTGCATGCGAGACACTTTCCTCAAATTGGACACTTCGCTCAATGATGAGCCTATCTGAGGAAAGATAAATAATCCTATATCCCTTCAAACCGTTGGGGTATCCAAAAAAAATATACTCAGTGCTATGTGGATCAAGTGCCTTCCTCTTTTTAGAGTGAATCTGAGCCCATGCACGTGAATCAAAAATGAGAAAGTGGGTCACTTCTAGTTTGAGGCCACTCCAAGCCTCATAGGAGGTCTTATCCTTGACAGATCTATGGGGATATTTTTTTTGTATGTATGTTGCACAATTAAGTTCTTCGGCCCATACTCTATATGGTAGTGAATTTGCATACAACATGCAACATGCCATTTCCTTTAGAGATTTGTTTTTCTGCTCAACAACTCCGTTTTTCTACAGAGTATAGGGAAATGTGTTCAACAACTGAATCCCTACCTCATGGAAAATATTATGGATCTCATGATTTACATATTCTCCATCATTATCAGTTTGGAGGAATTTGATCTTATTTCTGGACTGTTTGTCAACTAGGGCTTTGAAATCTTTAAGGTGTTGAAAGACCTCAGATTTTTTCCTGAGAAAGTAGATCCAAGTAAAACATGAGAAATCATCAACAAAAATGAGAACAAACCTCGCTTTTTTGATAGATGGATGTGGAAAAGTACCCATAAGGTCACTGTGGATCAGATCTAAAGGTGCATAATCTCTTTGAGACTTTCCTTTGTCGAATTTCTCTTGAGGGTGTTTTCCGAGAACACATCCCTCACATAATACCTTGGAGAAATGGATGTCTGGTAGACCATCAACCAACATTTCCTTGCTAAGATGTTGCATGTATCTAAAATTCAAATGCCCAAACCTTTAGTGCCATATTCTACTACTTTCATCAACATAAGTAAGCAGTAAAGCAGAATCAGGTTCAATGAATGCATAAAAAGTATACAATCTAGACTGATGATTTACCTCACTGGCAACAACCCTGAAGTTGGTTTGCATGCCGTAGATGTCCACAGAATTTGGTGTGAATATGAATTTATTTTTGGTGTTGAAATTCATCATCTCATAAACCGAGAGAAGGTTGACAGAAATTTTGGGAATGTGCAACACATTCTCGAAGCTTCCGTTTGTGATTTCAATCCTTCCTTTGTCGGTGACTTCGATAGAAGAGTTGTCCCCCTTCAGAATAGGAGTAACTTTGCATGCATCCAAAGAAGAATATACTTCTTTTGAGGAAGCCATGTGATGTTGTTACACATTATTTTCGTCATCCCTATGATCGTTAATGATGTAAACCTATCTATTGCCTTTAGAGGGGTCACAGTGGCCTAAGTTCCTGAAGAGAGAAGGAAGAAGAACTTTTCCTGAGAAAAGAAGTTGCATTTTCCTATGTAAAAACCTTATAAAGAGAAATTTCCGCAGGTTGCTATATAGGCAGGGTGCGGGAATGACAAATTCCCGCAGGTTGCTATATAGCCAGGGTGGGAACTTTCCGCAGGTTTCTATATAGCTAGGGTGCGGAAATTCCAGCACGTGGGAAAAACGTACGGTTTCTCGAATTTTCTAGAAGGAGAAGCTTCTTGGTGAGGTGGCATCCGAACGGTTTGGATCTTACTCGCTTTCATGATTTAGTGGGATCATCCTAACCTCCTCACCTTATCTTCTTCAGCTTATAAAAGGAGAAGAGTTCTCATGGAGAAAGTTATCTTTTGTGTAGCTTTGGTGAGCTTGGTTAGCTTGAGCTTGTGATTGTCTTTGTCAAGATAGATTGTGAGTAGCTATCAGATCTATGGTTTCAGAATCTTTGGAGCAAGAAGTGTGTGGGGAACGAAGGACAGTTGGAAGGGACCTTACGACATCAAGGCAATGGTTGTAATCTCTCTTTCACATTTAATATGGTACAGTAATATGTTTCTTTCCCACAAAAGTTAGATCTACTTTATTACATGATTCCTTGATCACATGTATAGTCTAGGGTTTTGAATATATTAATGTCTTTTGCTGTGATTGGTTTGTGTTGTTGTGATTGGACGACGCAAGAGCATCGTAGCAGAGCGAGGAACAACAGAGATTAAAGGAGAGCTTTATTGAACTTTTTGTGGCCATTTTCTCTTGTTGCTTTTTTCTCCTGATTTGTAAACTTCTGAGTCCTCAGGATACCCTGAGACATCTTCTGGGTTACTCATCCAATTTGGATTTTGCTTGATTTTGAAAATTTTTCCTTACTTTCAGATATTTCCGCACTGTGCTTATTGACAGTCTGCGGGAATTCTGAGTTTCCGCACCTTGCATACATAATCCAGTGCGGAAAGTATGCAGCCTGCACTTAACTAGACTGCGGAAATTTGATTTGCCCGCACTGTGTCCAAGGCTTGTCTGCGGACATATTTTGAAAATTTTTTGAATTCAAGTTTTGATATTTCCAATAGCTCAGTAAGGTTGATTCAAGTCTTTTTGACATTTCATTTCACTGGTTTACATATCTTTTGCTTTATTTGCTTCCTGGATCTAATCTAGGGTTTTTTAAGCTTGTTCTTGCTTCACTTGACTTTCATTCTTTAGCCTTTATTGGCATTTTTCTTTTCTCTGATTACTGAGATTGAATATGTTATATTGTTTAAAGATCAGTGATTGATTGAAAGTTAAGAGTTTGGTGTTTCTTAGTTGATTGTTGTTTCAAAAGAACAATTTTCATTTACATTAAGAAACTCCTTGTTG
>JASDQU010413892.1:0-10384 GCA_032191745.1 Picea mariana
TGAATATTCTCCTCAAGACAAAAAATTTTGAGGAGAGAGATCCTATCCAGAGGTATTGAGTTGGGTTGATTTTTATGACTTACAGAGGCACCGAAGAAGTAGCCTCCCTAAAGTGTTACAAGGAGGAACCCCGACATCTCTAGCTACATAACAAACCGAGACTTGAATCTCAGAAGATGTAAGCTCCAGTAGACAAGAATCCCGGGAAAGTTTGGAGAAAACTGAGGTGTCGACTCAAAAAGAAGATATCCCATCGACAAATTATCAAGTGACGAAGCCAAAGATCAAGAAGAGAAATTGAAAAAGGAGGGAGAAGAAGGACCATTGTTTACACCAGATAAATCAACTAGAAATGCAGCTGGGAAACAGTTGTCCACCGAAATCGGCAACCCCATCCAGTTCATCACACCATTACAATTCACCAGAGGGAATCCAAATGAAGAGGTAGTATTCATATAAGACCTCACACCGATTTCCTTCGAAGAGTTGCCTCCTTCCAATTTCTTTTTCAACAAGAAAAGGAAGGTTGTGGTGAAAAGAGAAATGCACCTAAAGGAAGGTTCAGTTGTCAAAAGACATAGGGTGCTAATTGATGGAGAAGCCTTGGAGGAGGTATAATTTGTTGAATAAGTAGCAGGCTCACTAGGGGATTTTGCAATAGCTAACCAGTTTTCAGTCGAAAATTTAAAAGAGTGACTGAAGCAGAAAGATCTGCAAATAAGCCAATTGTAGAATCAAGTGAAGACTGTATAAAATAATTTCTAGAGCAAGGTCAACAAGGGCTTCGAGCAGATTAGAGCCAGCAAAAAACAAGAAATCTAGTAGCTCAAATCCATCCTCGAGGAGATGCATAGGAATATATAGGCGAGCCAGGGATGGTCCACCCAACAGGATGAGTTGCTAAGAAAACTACAAGCCAAAGTAAGCTCTACCAAAAACATGATTGTAGATATAACAATTTTCCAAGATCCAGCATTGGAAGTGTGAAAGGAACTGGAAGGAGCACAACAAAGCCTTCTCACTAAGGTTGAATCTATCCAAGATCATTTTCGAGTGATAAATCAAGCATTAAATAAAATTTGTTTAATAGAGAGAGAAGCTATTGTTTCCCAAACTACCTTCCAAGAAGCAGTTGTGTCATCAACAAAAGAAGGAGTAGCTATAGCTTCGAGGTTGTCCGTTTTAGAACAGACCAGAGGTGATATAATACTAAATACCTGCGAATCTAGCATAGAAGAAAGAAGGAAAATGGATAAGGAAGTAAAGGAGTTTTGTGAATATGCTTTCAACTCACTCAACAAAGAGTCATTAGGCCTTGATAAATAAGATAGCTCTGGAGTACTGGGACAGATTGACATAACAAAATATCAACTTGACATTAAGACAAATAGGGAAGAGGCTCAGGCCAAAATCTCACAGATAAAAAAGGTTGATATTATTCAAATAAATAGATGGCTAGTGAAACCTAGCCTGCAAATACAGTCTATAGTTTCATAAGATATACGAATGGAAGAAAGATTGTCTCAATTGGAAAAGCAATTATATATTTTTTAGGCTAATAATTTAACAGAGCCCTCTAGGATGGTGGTGCAATTTGTGAGCAGATGCATCAAATATATTGAGCAAGGAAAAGGTATAAATACTAGAAACAAATGAGATAACTTGTGTACGTTATCAATTTAGGATTTGGAGAACAAGAGAGAAAAACGCCTCTGCCATCATAATGAAGAGACTGACATAAAAGATGCAAGTGAAGCGTTTTGCATTTTACATTTTGTAATTTTTACTATTTAGAAATTAGGGGAATTCCAATTGTTTAAGGTTGAGAACCTTTTGTATAAATATAACTTTCTAAGGTTAATCACAGGCTGCTTCTTGCTATATTGTAACTGAGAAAACTCATTTTTTGTGAGTATTAACACAAGTGTAGACAGGGATTCCAAATTTTGTTTTGTTTGAGTTATGTGCCCTCTTTGTGTTTCATATATTATGTTCTCTTTAAGTTACTCCTGAACAAGTGAATGATTACAATTTACTACAACATCTACAATGATTATGTTTCATTTAGTATATGATTAGAAAGCAGTTTTTCCTCTATATTTGCTATCAACAAATACAAGACCTACCTGGTATTTGGATCACTACATATTATATTCTTTCAGGAGTGCATTCTACATTTCCTTCTACTATAAACAAGGTAAGACTCTTCTATCATTGATGCCTTAGTTTGTTTAATAGTTTTTATATTTTTCTTCTCCTCTCTCAATTTGATAAATTGACTCAGACGATGAAATACAACCTCTGTTATGTTCAGATATTAATTTCATTTCAGGATTTTAATTTTTACACAACTAACGGAAGAAACAATACTTTTAAAATCAACATTCCTTAATTCCTAATGCCTGACATTATTCTTTGAGCCTTAAGTTTAATCTTAGGAGCAACAGGTTCTTTGCCAAAAATATTGTTCTTTGATTGTCACAATTTATCTTCATATCTCTCTGTTGAAACCTGATTCCTAAACACAACCTTTGTAGCCATACTACTTCTTTTCTTCCATGAGTGGCTTCCATGTATTCAACTTCTATTGTTGACAAGGATATGACCACCTATCACTTACTCATCCAGTGGATTACTCCATCAAACATTTTGAACACATATCCACTGGTCGACCTCCATCGATCTAGATCTCTAGCCTAGTCAACTTCAAAAAATCCATGTTCATTTTATTCACCGTCACCTCTAGGTTTTCCTTGATAGAATATAGTATAAAAAAAAATTCCACACAAATACTTGAATACTCTCTTGACAGTTTTCTAGTGCTCCTTCCCAGGTGTTGACATGTGTCTTCTCAATACTCCCACTACATGGGCATTGCTTGCTCGAGTGAAAACCATCGCATACATTAGACTACCAACAACACTTGCATAGGGAACATGTGCCATGTCCTTTATTTCTTCCTGTGTCTTTGGAAACTGTTCATAAGTTATCCTTTCCCCCACGGGAATTGGCACCTTCACTGGTTTGCAATCCTGCATGTTAAAACATTTCAAAATTGATTCAACTAGATATTTCTAGCTGCTCGAACTCTCTTAATCTCCATTCCTATGATAATTAGTTGCACCAAGATACTTCATGTCAAACTTGGAGGATATATTCTTCTTCACCTCCTTTATTGTTTCCATGATGTTTCCAATCAACAACATGACATCGACATACAAAGATACATATATGAAACACACACCTTCTTCTTTCGAATATATGCAGTGATCATCTTTTCTTCTCACAAATCCCAAAATAAGGATGTATGTGTCGAACTTTTGGTACCACATCCTTGGTGATTTCTTTAGACCATAAAGGGATAATTTTAGTTTACACACCAAATCTTTCTTTCCCTTTACTACAAATCCTCCAGGTTGTTTCATGTAGATTTCCTCTTCTAGGTCCCCATGTAGGAACACTGTCTTCACATCCATATGTTCTATTTCCAGATCAAATGTTGTAGCCAGAGACATTACTACTCTAATGGAAGTTAATTTTACAATAGGGAAAAAATCTCACCGAAGTCGAATCCTTCAACTTGGGAATATCCTATCGCAACTAGTCAAGCTTTGAATTTATTGACTTGACCTATTGCATTCGTATTATTCTTGAATACCCACTTTCTACCGATGGGATTTCTTCCATTAGGAAACTTGACTAAGTCCCATGTCTAATTATTGTGCAAGGGTTCCATCTCTTTGACCATGGCGTCCTTCCAGATTTTTCCCTTTGTTAAGTCAACTACCTCCCCTACCGACTTGGGCTCATCGTCAATGGTAGTTAACACAAATGAGGAATAGAAGTCAAAGGAAATATACCTTTTGACTAGTTTTCTTAGTCTTTGTGACCTCCTTACAACCAAACTCGGTTATTCCACCTCTTCCTATGATTCAGTCAACTCATATGAATCATCTTTTTCGTTCTTCGGTTCAAACTGCATCATCTCAGGATTATTCTTGGTATGAACAATTACCTCAGGATTGAACTTACCTCCAAATTCTCTGAAGACCACATCTCGACTGTACACTATTTTCCTTGATGCAAGATCCCAAAGATGATAAGCTTTAATTCCTTCTTTTTATCCTATGAAAATACATTTGAATTCCTTCTTGTCTAGCTTGCTCCTCTTTAACTTGTGAACATGCACAAATTCATCACAGCCAAATACCTTGAGATGTGAAACTGAAGGATTTTTACTCAACCATACCTCATTTGGATTCATGTCGATTAGTGCCAATGAAGGATACATATTCAATAGATATTTTGCAATGTCAATTGTCTACACCTAGAATTCTTGTGTGAGCCCAGTACCAATGAGAATGCTCCTTGCCTTGTACATCATCGTTCTATTCATTATCTTGGAAACTCCATTTTTTTGTGGGGTATATGGTTTGGTATTTTGGCATGTTATGCCACACTTCTTGCAGAAATGATAAAATTATTTTCCACAGAATTGACCATCATTGTCAGTTCTCAACACCTTAATCTTTTTATCTGTTTGGTTTTCTACAAGAGATTTAAACTCTTTTAATTTCTTGAAAACCTATGATTTCTTCCTCGGGAAATATATCCATGTATTTCTAGAAAAATCATCTATTAAGGAGACATAATACATGGATCCACCAAGTGAAGGAACTGTAACAGAACCAAACACATCACTATGAACCAAATCTAGAATCCCATTTTCCCTTGTCTCTCCAGATGGGAACCTCACTCGACTTTGTTTTCCATATATACAATGTTCACAAAATCCAACTTCTAAGTTAAACTCAGGAAATTTGTTGACAATACCTTTATTGTGCATAGATTGAAGTCCTTTTTATACAATGTGTCCCATCCTCTCATTCCATAGCATGGTCGGGTCGAATTTATGATGACTTGTCGAGTCGGTTTGAATCAACTCAGCCCGAGTCGAGTTGATTTGAGTCGAAGTCGAGTCAAATTCATGAACATCTATGTTCTTGCATCTAGTCGAGTCGACACTCCCTAGCAACTTATATAAGGTTCCAATCCAAACTCCTTTCATTAAGACCATCGCATATCTGACCATATTGCATGAATCCTTATGAAATAGAGTGTGCACTCCAACATCACTCATCTTGCTGACAGATATCAGGTTTCTTGCCAAACCCAGAATGTGTAGCACAATTGGAATGGTTCTTTTCCTCCCATCCTGCACTCTCATTCTAACTCTTCCTCATCCAAAAATTTTAGTTGTTGAGTCATCCCCCAAGAACACATCACCTCCATCATATTGTTCATACTCGTAGAACCATTCTCTATGTGGTGTCATATGATAGGATGCTCTTGAGTCGATCAACCAAACATATTGATCTGACTATGTATTGGTCAACTCCAAGTACATATCGCATCCCTTATCTAGAGGCATCTTTCTCTCAATACACTACTTCTCATCAGATCCTATAATGACTTCTATCACCCTCGACTTGCAGTCCTTTTTGTAATGCCCATATTTACCACATTTCCCACATCTTCTTGTCAACTGAACCATGGATTTATATCTACCCTTTGACTTAGACTTTCTACTGGAGAATTTTCCTTTATCTCTGTCAACTGGTTGACCTCTCTCCACAAAGCATCTTTGGTTGATCCTTCCATGTTCTTCCTTCTAATTTATTCTGATAGTAGATATGAGACCACATCTTCTAGCACTAAGGTTGTTGCATTACTCCCTATATCCATGACTAAGCTATCCTAGGAGTCTGGAAAATAACATAGTAAGATTATATATTTCTCCTCCTCGGTGATTTTAATATCCATATAATATAATTGGATTACAATGGTATTAAACACATTTAAATGCTCAGTCATTGAACTTCCATCACTCATTCTGAAAAGATACAATTTATTTATGAGAAACAACTTGTTTACCAAGGATTTTGACTGGTACAAGATTCCCAACTTGTCCCACAGTTTCTTGGCCGAATATTCACCTGAGATATTCATCAACACTAAATCTGCAAGACAAAGTCGAATCCTACTCCTTTCTCTTCTCTCGAGTTTCTCCCATTCTTCCGTTGGCATACCTTACAGCATGGTACCTGGACATATTTTTGTCCATTATTCTCAATATACAAGGAGATATTCAATTTTAATCTTCCAAAGCTCAAAATTATGGCCATTGAATTTTTCGATCTCTATCCTCGAACTGCTTTCCATTCTTTAACACGGTCTTTAGCATAATATTTAAATATTTCTAACTTAAGACTCGTACTGTACCTAGGGTTTAGCTTAGATACAAGACTGTTAATCCAAGATTTGATACCACATGTTAGGAAATGAGACACACTTCCATGCTAAACCTAACATAAGAGAGGAAGAAATATTTAATCAAGAAAGTCAATGACACAACAAGCACACACTACATAAATATTTTACCCTGGAAACCCAAACTGGGAAAACCAGCATTCCTTGAGCGTTTTGTGCCTTGTTGTCTTATTCATTCAGAATAAAAGGTTACATGTATAACTTTGGTCCACTCCTAAGACACAATCGACATCATAACCTCTTTCTTACACAAAAAAAACCATGTATCCAATTCGGTTTACATCTGCATGACCAACAACCTACATATAAATATTTCTCTAAATATTTACTATCCTATGATTAGATTTTACAGCATTACAACATGCCTCTTTATAGGCTTTACAGTAGGAAAAAACTTAAATAAATGGCACCCAAAAATGGATATAGATCCATGCAGATAATTGTCTACAAATCCCACAAATCTTGGTATTTTGTTACAGTCGACTACCAAGTCGGATTACCATCGAATATCAATCGGCCTTTATTCAGAATTCATTCAGTCACCACACGTCTCCCTGTCAACCTCTTGTTGGATGACCTCTTCATCTTGTTTTCGATGCCTTTACCATGTTGAACTGCCTCTACCTTTGAATTCAAATTTACTTGGTCGACTAACCTCGACCTTTGACTTGTTGTCGATCCACCTTCAATTCATCTTTACTCAGTCGAACCACCTTGACCTTCAACTTCGACTATCAGTCGATCAACCTCAACTTTCACTACAAAGAATATAAAAACCCAATAGTACAAAGGAGTGTTCTAGGAACATAAATGGTTACAACCTAATATGGAAGTGAAGTGTGAGATACAGTTGTTTCCTGAATCCCCATTACCGAATACTAGGTTTTGTAGATAGTTTGTTCTAGAATCAGACGAAGTGAAGAAATAGTTGCAGGAGCTATTGGAGCAGAGAGTAATTCCACCAAGAACCTCACTTTATGGGTTATCTATCATCATATTACCCAAGAAGGATGGGACATGGAAAATGTGTATTTACTATAGAGATTTGAACAATTTCACACTCAATAATTGGTACCCTCTTCCCAAGATCGACGATTTGTTAGACTAGTTGCATCATACCAAGTACTTCACCAAGTTGGATCTTGAATCGAGATACCACTAGGTACGTGTTAAATAAGAAGACACCTAGAATATTTCCTTCAACACAAGGAAATGTTTGTATGAATGGCTAGTCATTCCTTTTGGTTTATGTAATGCACCAACTATAATTATGTGATTGATGAATGATGTATTACATCCTTATTTACATTCATTTAAAACAACATATTTGGATGGCATATTGGTTTATATATCTACCTAGGAAGAGAAAATTTCACATATTATGAGGTGTTAGAGACTCTAAAAAGAATCAATTTCTATCTAACCTTAGGAAATGTGACTGTTATCAACAATCATTTGTGTATTTGGGGTACGTGACTAGTGGAGGGGAACTCAATATTGATCTTGCAAATAGGGAGTCCATCCTCAAGTGGCAAGTTCCTCTTAATGTCACTGAAGTTAGGATCCTTGTTGGGGTAGAAAAATACCTATGAAAGCTCATAGTGTCCTTTTCAATTATAGTTTCACCACTCCTTGTCATAACAACTAGTGATAAGAGTTTCTAGTGGGAAAAGAATCAACTGAAATATTTTGGCAAGCTGAAATGGAAGCTAAATCAAGCACCATTTCTTTCATTACCTAACTTGTAGAATCCTTTTGATGCATGTAAGTGGATATTCTATGTGATCAGGGGATCAAATTTTGCTCAAAAATTCAAAGTGCTCGGAATCGCTTCAAATCGAACGAGAGCGTAGGCCTCATCGTTACAAGCCCAACACAACTCGTTTGGGTTCAAACGGACGTTAGGAGAGAGAGATATCATGTTCTGTTCCAAATGGAAAACAGGCAAACAAAAGGGATGTTGTCTGTACAGTCCAAATGGATGATGACGTGGCAGGTTGTACGACATGTGGCAGGTTGTATGACACTTGGTGGGTAGTATTGGACAGTTGGCATGTGACATGCTTTGTTGGCAACAAATGGAATGGCGACATGTGGCCCAATCAATGGCCACCACGTGTCACCTGTTTGTTGGTTAAAATATTTGCACTTGGCAGGAGTCGACCCCATGACCTCCAGGGCAGGGTAAAGCTTTGGGAAAGGCCGCCCAACCGGCACGCCCGCACATGTTACTTGATATATATATGCGTTGTAATATATTTAACATTGTATAAATGTGTGTTGGGTCATGAACCGGGCCGGGGCTAAGCCTCGACCCATGGTTATATATTGTATTGCATACGTCTGGTGCTACGGTGGTTAGACCCACCGTAACATATGTTATAACTGTTTGAATGTGCATGGTTTGATATGACATGTGACCAACGTGTATGCACACGGGTTTAAACCTCACGGTTATATCAACGGTTTTAAACTTAAGCCCTGTTGTGTAATAGTGCGCGGTCATGTGGTGACCATGTGCCCACGGGCCTTGGTAGTTAAGGCCAGCGCATAACCGTTCGACAGTTTGAACCGGTTGTGCGGTTGTGCCTGGTGCCAAGTTTTTACGCTTTAAAATGCGTCAGGGATAGGTTGAGCCAAGGGAGGTGCGTTTTGTAGATGCAAAGACAACAAGCTTGAAGGGGGGACTTCCAAGAAGCCTATCTACTTCAATTTTTGGCCAAACGAGGTGCCGAAAAAGCCCAGCTAGGGGTTTTTGGACGTTCTGAAGCCATTGGAGTAGTCTATTTGGCATTTTGAGCATTGTAAAGCACATTTTTGAGCACTTTGAGAAAATAATACAACTGATCCATTGGAAGCTGGACCAGGAGATGTAGCCCAAGAGAGGGGTGAACTCCTTTATCATTTGCTGTGTTATGCATTTTCTGTTCATTGATTATGTTGTTGTTTATATGCATCTTGAATGAGTAAATCCTATTAAAGTTGTGTTGTAAAGTTGATCCATTTGCATTTTAACACATAAATTTAACTTGCAAATATTTTCAAGAATACAAGTCTTCTTCATTTTTAGATCAAGTTGGTATCAGAGCATAGGTTTTTGAAGATTTGATTATTTGCAAGTGTTTTGTTTTCTAATGCTCACAAGGTTGAAACTCTCAAGAGGAGAAGGTCAACTTGTATATCCAAGTTCTCATCCTTCGAGGAGGAAGCATATACCATCACCGCAAGTTTCAAGGAGGCATTCACCAAGTATGGCTCATGAAGAGAGTCATGAACATGTTCCTGCAGAAGATGAAGATCTCAGAAAGGCTGTCATGGAAATGGGAGAGATGATGAAGATCTTGATAGAAAGGAATAGAAGGTTGCAAGGTGAAGGCTCCAACCCTTCAAAGCATAAGGGAGACAGTGGTGATAAAACTCCAAATGGAAATGGAGGGAACGGTGCTTCTCCACCACCCTCTCCTCCATCTCCTTCTTCTTCTTCTTCTACCAATTCAAGACCTCTTCCAAATTCTCCAAAGGGACTTGGTAAAACTCCGCAAATTCCTTCATTAAAGCTTGATATTAAATTCGAATTACCAATATACAATGGAGAAGTTAATGCTGATAAATTAGATAATTGGATTCGTCATATTGAGGTAAATTGTAGGATACAAAAAATTCAAGATGATGAAACTAAGATTCAGCTTGCTTCTTTAAGATTGGATAGTGCAACACTCATTTGGTGGGAATCCAAGACTCAGGAGGATATGAAGAAGCATGGTAAAATTTTAACCTCTTGTAATGATTTTATTGTTGCAATTAAAAGACAATTTTACCCATTGGCATATATGCAAAAAGCTACTATGGATTGGCAAAAATTTAGACAAGCTAAATGATAGAATGTGCAAAGCTTTACTCAAGAATTTAGGAGAAGAGCTTTGGTTTTGGGAGTAGATTTGTCTTCTCAAGAAAATTTACTCAAATACATTGGAGCTTTACATAGTTATTTGAGACATACTATACTCATGTTTAATCCTTCAAATCTAGATGAAGTTTGTGTTCAGGCCACTCA
>JASDQU010413896.1:0-10538 GCA_032191745.1 Picea mariana
CCACCAGGAATACATTGTGGATCTATGCGAGAAAATTCAAATTAAGATGACATAGCCACGAGACATACAAAGTGGATCTATGTGTTGCAAATTATACATACTCCATCGCAATCTAGACAAAGAGATGATATCCAATGTCTTCAATCTCATCGCCCAAAAGTATGAATCTATCCATGTGATTACATGTGTTGAAGTCAAACATGGCAGAAACCACTTGGTTACTGGTCATTGATGAAACCATTAACAAGTGCGAGGGAAATCACCATTGATGTCAATGACTCCCAAGGTACTTTAGTACAATCCATCGAGTGTGAATGAGTGAGTTGAAGTCAAACATTTGATAGAATCTTTCGATCAGGGGTCAATGATGTAAACCTACTGTCGAAAGCGAGGAAACCTACCATTGAGGTATGCAAGTTCCAAGGTACCAAAGAATTTATAAGTATTGTTTCTGGATAATGAGATGAAGTCGATAGAACAAAACTCGTCACAGGAGGGCCTTGATGTATCCCCCATCAATGACACGAAATGAGTAATAGATTTTGAAGGTGAAACAGAGTATGATGTAAGTTGGACTGGACACAGGGAAGGCCGACACGGAGAGAATGGACAACTGTAGATGGCCGACTCAATAGAGGTTTTGGATAAACTTCTCTTGAACATATGAATGACACGACCAATGATTTGGCAGCATTGACTCAAAGAAGACACAGGGAATTACCTTGTAGCAAATCGAATGAGAGACAAATGGATTTCCCAAACTGGCTTCAAATATCATGAATAGGGGGTGTCATGTTCAAGAGTGACACTTACTGCCAATCAATATGAAGATGAAAACATATCCCTTTCCCAAATTTTCCCCCACCATTTCTGTGAGTACCTCTTTATTTTTATGCAAGCTTGAAGAGAATAACATATGCTTGTTGATATAAGGTTATCCTTCGAATATGTCCTTTGGAGTATGTTTAACGAACCCTAGGAAGGAGTGGTTCGGTCCCATTACGATTCTGTCGATGTTTGTTTAACGAGTCCAAAGATAAAAAACTCAAAGGTTTTTCATGATTATAGAGTCTGGAAAAACACTTAAAAGAGAACTCTCTCAATTCCTTTTTCATAAAGTAGTCTAATGAGACCGAAAAAGAGATAAATTATCGCCCAACAGATGCTTTCTTCAAATAATTTATCGAGCGTAAAAATAGCAAGGTCGCTCGGCTATCTTTTCATGTTTAGAGAGTCTAAAAAGAGCTTAAAGAGGACTCCAGGGAGATTCCTTTTTCGTATAACCTTGTTGAGCCTAAAAAAGTGATAAAAGTATGCTCGATCGCATTCTCATGTATTTTTGAGCATGAGAACGAACAAAGACCAAGCTCGAGGTTTTATACAAAAACCATAAAAAACAATCAAAACATGCGATGACAAAGAAAAATTACATCCGCATCCCTGTTCATGAACATCGAAGTCGTTACGCCTGCAAAAGTTACACTCAAAAGGGCATTAGGGATTAGGTTTTAATCAATAAATAATTATAAAAAATTCAATAACATGGTAAAAGTTAATATAAATAAGTAAAACTCTTTTTACCATATCATTTTCACTTTTCCACTATTTGAGCCCAAAAACCCCTCTTTTACCCCCGAAATTCGGTGTCAGATTGTGGGAGGTACGAGCATCCATTTTATGAGTCGTTAGTGACAGTGAGGTAGCCTCTTTTTCCTCTACTCTTTCATGGTTTTATTTTGAATTTTCATTAGTAAAAACTCATTTTTGAGTTTGTTTTGAGAGCCATTCTTGCGCTCAGCCATTCTCGCAGGTGGGCTACACGAGACCTGCAAGAATGGATCATTCTCGCAGGTGAGACCACAGTAGCTTGTGAGGTTATCACACTGTGCCTAAAGGGCACCTGCGAGAATCGCAAAGCATAAATTTTTTTTTAAGTTTTTCTCAATGAAAGAAAACCAATTTATGAATAGAGTTATTAATCTCCTTTTTGTGCTTCTTATGTAGGTAATTGGCCATCAAAATGGTTTTGGAATGGTGCGAAAGGGAGAACGAAGAAGATAATTCCATTGTCGGAAATCATCCACCCACCATTGACGCTTTGAGAAAATGTGGTCTTTTGAAGTACTTTCGTATCCCGGGCATGAGGGCCCAAATCAGGTTATTAGAGTACCTTGTGCATATGTGGGATCCCGATCAGCAAGTAGTTCATGTAGGGGTCCATACACTATTCTTAGATATTGAGGACATTTACTTCTTGACTCGACTGTCATAGCATGGGTACCACATAAACCTGACTGGTAGCAGAGGTGGTGGGCTGCCCATGAGTGAGTATGGCCGCTTACACTATGTTCTTGAGGCAGAGAGGAAGAAAGGGAAAGTAGTTATTTGGGCAGTGCAAGATTTGACCCTCCGTACTATTTTATTCACCATTTCACATATGGTTGGGAGCTCTGCTCCTCACATGGCACTCCAGAGTTAATTTCAGTATGCCATAGAGTGTACTGAACCTCAGGTTTTTAACTGGGCAGATGCAGTTCTTCGTAGCATGAAAAAACAGTTGACCAAATGTAGACGAGGCGACCTGAAGCAATTCGGGTATGGATCTTTGTTAGTGTCCTTATTTCTCGAGAGGGTTCCATTACTGAGGCTGCAGGTTGAGTGGAATTTACCAGCTCCCAGGGATCCAAGAATTCTGAGATGGTGTCAGTTCATGGCCCGACACGTAGCTAGACCAATTATCAAGTATGATGATACCTTCTTCGGCTGGTTGTGACCAAAAATGTTGATGGTCGATGATTATGCTTATGCCGGGTTGGATTTCCGAGGAGATCCAGACTTAGTCCTGCTGGAGGATGATTAGTGGGGGGAACTTGGTAAGAATTACACACATTTTTTCCTTTTTAAATGTTTTTATGAATTTTATCATATGAAAATGTTTTTTTTTATATATGTTCGTCCAAAGACTAAATACAAAATTCATTTTTTGATGACACAGATGTAGGACCTTATCGACCTCCTGGTACTTCTCCCATTCAGTGACGAGGAGAGGTAGCGTCAGTTCCACAATGGGACATCGAGGATTATCAAGCAGTGGAACAAAACCTAGAGGGTTTGACAACAGATATTCCGGACATGCCTCTTGGAGAGGTTCCACGACGTTATCAGCGTCACACAGTAGGAGTGTCAGAGTCCATAGGATGACTGCTCCGTAGGGTTTCTCAAGTAGTCGTATGTTACCGTGAACGTCATCCATGACGTCTCTTTGCAGAAGCTATGAGCTTCAGATTTTGACATTTTGGTCTTCGAAAAAAACTTTTTGTAAAAAACTCTTTTGATCATTATATATACATACGGCTTCTACCGGTTTATCTTGTGTTGTGAAAATTGATGTGATTGATTTATAAATGATCCAAATGTCTCTCTAATACATAGTTAGCCAATGCATCAGTTAATGTATTTAGACATCTAGGAATATGTTGATATTCAATATAATCAAAATAATGTTCCAAGAGGCGAATTCGCAAATACACCCGTAACAAAGTAGGACTTCGAATAGTATAGACATTACTTAACTGTAGTAATACAAGTTGCGAATCAAGTCGCACAACCAAATGATGGATTCTGAGCGAGATAGAATCAACCAATAATTCAATAATGGCACTATACTCTGCAATGTTGTTGGTCGCACGGCCGAGACACACACCTCGTAAGGAGACAAGTTCATTTGTAGGGGTGTAAATTGCGCATGCAGCAGAAGCAAGGTTCTGAGTACTACGGCTAGTGCCTTCAGAGAAGCCAATATAGGGTATCGAAGAATCCGACATCTGGAAATCAAACACAACGTCACATAAGGGAAGAGACCAGATAACAACAAAAGCAAGCTACAGTAACACACAAGAAGTATGATACAATAAAAATACAAGTACTCGTGCACAGATGATTTTATGCATAGTACTTCTTCAAGTACAACCCATTCCTGGGTTCACTCAAAGGGATACCATCGTAATCTACTAACTCATAAGCTCCTTTTTCCAAAACTCGTCGAACGATATAAGGACCTCGCCACATGGCTTTGAATTTTCCAGCTCCTAGCATATCTCAATCTTGTTCATAGAGGAGAATGAGATCTCCTTTTGAGAAAATGTGAGGCTTGACATGTTTGTCGTATTGGGCCATGACACATTTTTTCTGATCTTCTAGAACTAGAGTAGCATCACGTTGAGTTTTGTCTATTCGCATAAGATACAATAGACGTTCTTCCTCAGCAGACGTGTTTGGTAGGAGTTCAACAGCTAGTTTTAAAGAGGGTATCTTGCATTCAATCGGGAGAATGGATTCCAAAACATAGACTAACCGAAAAGGTTTAAACCCAGTAGTGGACTTGACGGATGTCCGGTAAGCCCACAATGATGAAAAAAAAATTGTGTGCCAACTTGTTTTGTGAATCCCTATCATTCATCGGAGCATAGTTATGAGAAATTTGTTAATTGCTTCGACCTGGCCGTTGGCTTGTGGGTAATAGGGCGTTGAGTTATCATGGTGAAGACACAACTTTTTAGTAAGTTCAAACATCATGAAGTTTCTAAAGTGGCTACCATGATCAGTGATGTTAGCTTGGGGAACACCAAAATGAACTATGACGTGATTAAAAATGAATAATGATGTGGTCTTTCCCGTGTTGTCAAATGTCGGCATCGCCTCGGCCCATTTTGTAAAGTAATCGACGATTACAATAATGTATCCATGCCCCCCAGCCGAATGAGGGTGACATGTCATGAAATCAATGCCCTATTTTGCAAAGGGACCAACGGAGACCATAGGGTGAAGAGGAGCAGGATGTGACCGTATCTTCTGATTATAGGTCTGGCAAGCATGGCATTTTTGAACGACGATTATGCAGTCGTTAAATATAGAAGGCCAAAAATACCTTGCTCGTAAGATCTTCTGGGTAGTAGCATACCAAGACATATGACCACCACAGGCTCCAGAATGGCATTCATTCAGAGCTTTCTCAGCTTCGTCGAACGTTAGACAGTGTCAAAAAACAGAGTCAATCCCCCGACGATAAAGAGTATCCCCGAGGATAATATATTGTCGGGCTTGATAGCATATGCAAAGGTGGTCAATACTAGACAAAGTTGGCCAGAAAGTTTGGGTTTGGAGATATATAATGATATCACCATACCAAATATCATCAATGCTGATAAGGAAAAGAGATTCAATGGGTAATGAATCAGCTGTTACATTTTCCGTTTCAGAATAGGGAAAGTCGCATATCAACTCAGCAAATACTAAGGACTTCTTGGACTTGGCGTGTTCGAATTCCAAGTCAAACTCCTTGAGTATCACAATCCATTTGGATTATTTTCCCCCTAGCAATTGACATGTGATAATGTGTTGCATAGGGTTGCAGTTGGAAATCACTGTAGTCTTGCATGAGAGGATATAGTGACGGAAGCGTTGGATGGCTTGGACGACAGCCAAGGCCAGTTTTTTGACATGTAAATACTTGATTTTAGTAGGTGTTAGACTTCGACTCATCTAGTAGATAACATGTTCGTCATTAGCATCATCCTCGTGGATGAGAACCATACCAATGGTGTAATTTGAGGCAATAAGGTAGAGGAAATAATCGTGACTGTAATCGGGGGGAAAGAGAAATGAAGCACGTGTTAGGGAAAATTTCAAAGCTTCGAAAGCATTGTTGGTGATGGTATCCCAGACGAACTCTGAACCCTTTTTTAGTAGCCACGTAAATCCACGAGTTATCTCGGCATAATTTGGGATAAAACGATGAAGAAAGTTTGCTTTCCCCTGCAAACTTTGTAACTGGCGAAGTGTAGAAGGAGGAGGGAGATTAAGGATCGCCTCAACCTTTAAAGGATCCACCCAGATCCCTTGATGCAAAATGATAAAACCTAGAAGTCGACCGGATTCCACGCAGAAAACACACTTATGAGGATTCAAATGTATATGGTAGAACCCACAGCGGACGAAAATGGCTCGGAGGTGGGTTGGATGATCAACTCTGCGCATTGAGTGAGTGGGTAAATTGTCCAGATATGGTTGAACGATGTGATTGATATCATGGAAAGCGTAAGACATAGCGCGTTGAAAAGTTGCGCCAACGTTCTTGAGACTGAAAGGGAGTTTCCGATATGAAAAATTACCCCAAGGAAAAATAAAAGCGGTCTTATGTTGATCCTCGGGAACAATGTTGATTTGATTATACCTGGAGAAACCATCCATCAGAGAGAAGATTTCACTTCCGGTGCAATCGTCGACAATCTGATCGACAAAGGAGGTAGGAAAGTTGTCTTTGGTACAAGCTTTGTTGATATCCCTATAATCAATGCATACACAAATTGTGCCTTGTTTCTTGTCAATCGGGACAAGATTGGAAACCCGGTCTGTGAGATCCACCGGATAAATAAAGCCAGCTTTAAGAAGTTTCTCGACTTCGAGCTTGATAGCAGTCGCTTTATGTGGGTGAACTGGACGAAGGCATTGATGGATGGGTTTAGCATCGGGGTATGTCTTTATCTCATGTATCACAATCTCAAGGTCAATACCCAACATTTCTTCGTAGCTCCAGGCAAAGATGTCACAAAATTCCTTGAAAAGGGATGTGTAGGTGACGATTTCGTCAGAAGAACACGAAGCTCCGATATGGACATTTTTGACAATCCCAGGTTTGACGGATATGTCAAGGGGAATAGTGGGAGAGATATTGCTTAAGTTCCCTTCAGAAAACACATCATGTGCGGACGCGGGAACGGTTGAGATGATGACAACGATCGACGGGATTGAGATCTGTTGATAGTTCTCAATGGTATGTTGCTCTAGAAAGAGGATGGAACGATGATGTCCATCATCCCAAGGGGTGTCTTCCATGACAGACATGATCATCTCATCTGTGGGAAAAATGACATCGAAAGGATCTGGAGATAACTCACCAAGAGAGGGGGTAGAAGGGGTTGTCGATTGAATGGCCTGATAGGCAGATTCGACCAGACTTAATGGCATTTCGTTGCCACAACGAAGATGATCTCCAGGGTCAGGTACTATCCATGGGTCGTGAGACGCAGGAAGTTCATGAATCGAGGTGGAGATCATGTTGATTGAAGCAACAAAAAAGCGTGGAACATAGGACGGTGGAATGGGGAAAGTACCCATTAACAAAGAGTCTTTTAGAAGGCCTACATTGACGTTCTCATAACCCGGTGGGGTTTTAGTGATGAACGGTACGTTTCCAGTATGGGTATCGAAATTAAAGAATGCTAGTTGGTCAACAGTGACAACCTTTCCTTGATGTGGGAAACGTACCACACGAAAAAGGGTCGACACAACTGTGCGCATGGAATCGATTCAGCTATGGCCAAGCATAAGATTGTAATCAAGGGGAGCGTCAAAGAAATCCACTTCGACTTGGACCATTTTTCCTTCTAATGTGATGGGAAATGAAGGAAGAACACCATATGGCTTAAAACCGGAGCCGTTGAAGGATTTAAGAGTGTTCTGGGATTCATTCAAAGAAGGAGAGCCAATGGATTTCCATCAAGCAAGAGACATTACACATGTCGAGGCACCCTCGTCGATGATGGTTCAGCAAATGTTTTTTTCAGAGACAATCACTTGGATCTGGAACACAAGTTGAGGGGGTAACCATGGAATGTGAAATTCCAAGTCAAAAATTATTAAATTCGTATCCGTCGGGTCGATTCCACCGATAGCTTTCAATAGTGCCTTCCGTTGTGTTGGACAAGTTTGAAGGACTTCAAGGGATGACATCGCAGAAGGTGCTTGGGCCAGATCTTCAACAATGCTCTAGTTTTGGGTTGCACGAGCATGAGGATTGAAAGCCAATTTATGAACGATGCCTTTTGGGGGGGGTTGAAGAACTGTGTCGAGGCTCGATCATTCAAGATGAAGAGGACCGTTGGTAGGTGGAGTCGTGGGAGAGGGTTGTACCAAGGAAGGAGGTAGATCATCAACCTTCTCTTTAGAGGGAGAATAATCTTTGGCTTGGGTAGTGAGTGCAACGTCGCTCTGCTTTGAATCACCAGTACACATTAATACATAAGATGTAGTAGAAGATGAGGGTTGGTCATGAATGACCAACTGAGCCTATTGTTGAGACGGGAAGGGTTGGGACAAAATGGTCGGAGCAGGTGGTTTTGGAGCTCCTTGAAGGAACTTAGTGACCTCGACTCCTCGTGGACAATCCTTCGTGTAGTGCTCATCACCACAGATAAGACAAGGGTATCAAGTTTTGCGCTTATCTCGATCGTTAATAGGGATAGTTTTGGTTTTCTCTTCTTGAGTACTATTTTTTTCCTCCTTATTCTTACCCCTTCCCTTTTTGGATTTGTTTTTACCGGCTGGGGTAGATTGAACTGCATTTACCTCAGAAGTCTTGCTGGTGGGAGGGGCAGGAGACGGAGAATTTTGAACATTAGAAGAAGCAAGTTTGGGGTTTGCACTTGAGACGGAATGTGGTTGGGCCTGGAAAGTGCCAATCACACTGTCGGTTGCATGCGAAGCAGCTGGAGTAGTTGAAGTGGTGGAAGTGGAAGGACGAGGTAAGTCCAGTAGTAAATCATAGAGGGTACCCGTTTACGAGTAAATGAGGTCAAGATATTGAGCACGACTTATGGCCTTCTCTTCTGTGACTACTCCACCCATGGCAATGTCATGATCGATGTCTTTCACAAATGACTTTGTGAACCATTCTTCCAACAACTGAATGAGGAGTTCGAGTTTAATGAGACGTCATCTCCGTCGCCACTCATGAATGTGATCAGATATATGAGTGGCTTTGTTTTGTTTGAAAGAAGTCAAAATCTTGGTCCCTGTGTCATAACGAATCGGTAACTAGTAGTGTGTGAGGAAAGCCATAGCTAGGGTGTTGAAGTCAGAGAAGAAACCTCATGGTAATTCTATATACCACTTCACAGCAGAACCTGTGAGGGTTCGTTGAAAAAGACATAAACGAATAGAGTCCTCCATAAACAAGTTGGATGAACACCATAGGTGAAAATTCATAACATGATTGTTCGGGTCCTCTCCCGCTTTTCCATCAAATTTAGGAATGTCCGATGGTAGTTTGGCTGGTATAGCAGGCCATTGGGGAGAGTGATGAATTGGATCATTTAAAATCCTTGACAAATCTGGAAGATCCAAAGTGGCCAAAAAGGGTAACTGTCAATTCACCTGCGGGTACTGGTGGCTTTGGGGAGGAAGTCCCATCGGCAAACCAGTAGGACCATAAGAAGTCTACATATAATGTGAATACCCTGGAAGATTTGGTGGTGGTTGAAGAGGATAATATGTCATGGGATTGTACCCTGGAACAGGGACGTGAGTTTGAGTAGTAAAGCCCCAAATAGGATTGAACGAACCTGGATAGGGTTGGCCCATACTAGGGGGTATTATGGACGCAACTGGAAACTGTTGCCCCCCAGTCGATTGAGGAGGATGTTGTATCAACTGATTCCAATACTGGGCCAAGGACGGAGGTATGTGTTGTCCATAAGGTGGGGTCAGTCCTCCTATCGAAGGTGGTGTTCCAATTGGGGGCAATGTTCCAATTGGGGGTTGTGTTCCAATTGGGATTTGCGTTCCAATAGGGATTTCCCCACTGAGAGCGGGTTGAGTCATGCCACCTTGGTGAAATTTTCCACTGACAGGAATCGGGTAATTTGGTGCGAATGACAGAATAGTGCCACTAGGATTAAGACTGTCAGTAGAAGATGAGGAAGGTCCTCCAAAAGGAAATTGAGGGAGTGTCAGAATAAAACCGGGAAGAGAGTGCCCAGAAGAAGAAGGACCACCAGGAGAGTCGGATGGGGTTTGCGTAGGAGTGGGAATGGAAGCATTCAACGCACGGTATCCAGGTGGTAGTTTCGGAGTGACGTTGGGCATTCACGGTGTGTTGATGGGAGCGAGACTAACCACAGTAAACCCAGTTGAAACACTCATAGTATCTATGTGATGGGCCATTTCGATAGGGACGGTAAAGTGATAGGTGGTAGTAAATGGTATTGTATCTGGACTAGAGATTTCAAAAATCACGGGTGGGGTGATTTCGGAAATCACAAGTGGGGTGATTTTGGAAATCACAAGTGAGCCTGGACCAAAAAGGTCCTGTCGAAAAACACCCATAGACAAAAAAAGATCTTGGCCTTCAATGCCTGGAAAGGGTCCAACCAGTGATCCAGAAGAGGTAACAACTAAGTTTCTGGAAGAATTCTGTCGCATAAATGTTCACTCAGAATCAGGGTGAAGTCGAAATTCCTCTCGAGTATTGGTAATTCAAAAATGTTCTAGAGAGTCAGTTTGTTCCACTTGTGGTGTGGTGACGACTATGACTTCACTTTGCCAAGGAGAGCCCTCAGGTGTACTTGTAGGCAAGGGTTGAGAACCTTCCAGATGCTATGGAGATAAACCTTGCATTCTACGTGAATGACATGGAGGAGCTATTGTAAACGAATGACAAACTTACGAAGAAAATTGTATAGTCAAATTTGGAAAAAAAA
>JASDQU010413897.1:0-10510 GCA_032191745.1 Picea mariana
AAAATCTCTTTTTCGTAGTTTGGTTGTCGGATAAAGAGATGTGCACCCACGTTTGGAGTCCAATGAGCTCGGGGTGCGATGTCCTGAGCGTTATAACATTATACATATATTTAATAATATTAAAAATTATATTTTCCAGAGTTTGGTCGTCGGACAAACGAGATGGGAACTCACGTTTGGAGTCCAAAGAGCTCAGGTGTGATGGTTTGAGTGTTATAAAGTTATATAAATATTTTATAATATTAAACACATCCCCTTTCATATCTTTTTTTGTTGGAGAGAAGAGAAGGGAATGAAGATTCAGAGTCTGAGAGCCCAAGGTACTCTAATGTTAATTATTATAATATTAATCATAAATATCAAGTCCCATTCATAGTTTTGAATTTTGTTGTCGGAGAAATGAGAAAGGAGCACACAAATTGAGTGCAAAATATCGGGGTCCGAGAGCCTGAAATATTATAATATTAAAAAATTAGTATTTGACTCCCTCCAACGGATTATGTAAGATTAATATGTTGCATGGTATGTTTGAGATCTGAAATTATATATATATATATTAAAATTACATGACAATTTTGGGATGTCGAGATGACGAGTTTTGGGGGTCTTAGTGTAAGGGTTCTCCTGGGAAATTATGAGCTAGGGGCATGGCATGTGATTTATATGTTAAATGAGGATTATAAACCTAAGTGTATTATAGTTTAATTAGTTATATTATATTACAATACAATTATGTTATAATATAATTAATTAAATTATAAGATACTCATTATAACAGTGGTATTTAAATTAATACCAAAAACCTTTTTTGGGACGTGGAATTCCCAAGGTAAAAGGAAGAGTAATTTCTCAATGTTACTAGACCAGTAAATTCAATTAAGTCAAAAGGGAATAATGCTTGGGATTTTAAATTAAATAAGTGTTAATTAACAATAATAAGGATTAAACAAATTAGATATTAAAAAGTGGGATTTTTGTGTATTATGGAATAATTAATCCGATAAGATTATTAAGAATAAATAGTTGTTAGTACATGGTATATACATTGTAATATACCCTTCTAGTTTTGTCTTTTTAATTGTTGATGTAAATAAATTTTTGTATATATAAGAAGTATCTTTTACAAAAAAAAGACTTATTACATGGTAGGAAGGCTAGTTGGCAGGAATAAGAAGCCTATGCCTCTTCTTACTAATGGTACTTATGTCACATGTCATCATACAACCCTTTTATCATGCATAAAATTATTTGGAAAATGTTTTCTTATCTATGCACACATCTAGACACGACGTATCAAGTAAAACTATCTTATAGTCATGTATAAACAATAAGAAATGTCATATACATGTCAATCATACATAACTCGACCCATCCTATGTATACATATCTTGACTCAATTTGGAGTCCATATACACCTATGGTTCTTCCTTTCATACTTGAAAAAACATTAGTAGCATCATATAACATAATAGATTTCATCATGTAACCAAGTGTTCATTTTCAATATTCCATAGCATCATAAGAATATTAAAGAATAAAACATAAAATGTATATGTCCAAATCAAGAAATAATCACATCAAATTAGATCAAATGTGTATATCAGATCATTCATAAATGTGTCTATCTACCAACCATGCCATATTATAACTAGAATGACCTCAAGTAATAACATTATATCAATGAAATAAAGTCAAAGAAAATGAGGCCACTACATAAACCCCCTTTTTAGGAAACTTCAACCAAAAGTTCTAAAATAAATAAGGAAATGGATGACGCATCTCTATCGTGTCCTCCCAAGTAGATGAATTGGGACTATAAATATACCACTAGACCTTTACTTGATCAACTTAAAGATGTTGAATATATTGAGTTTATCGATCCAATTTTTGGATTGGTTTATCCTTCAAGGACCCCCCATATTGCAATGTCCCTTAGTTTACAAATTTAAACATTTAATTTCTTGCTAGTTTATGTCAAAAAATTGTTATTTTGAAAGTTATTGGAAAATACTTATGTGGAGCTAGGTCATCATAAACATTGATGATGAATATTTTTGTAACCTTTATTTTTATTTATTTAATTAAAACTAGACAAACTAATTAGGGAATGGTTGCCACACTACCATGGTGTTATAAGGAAAATCTCTCTATGCCTATGGGAAAACCACAACAGATAGAACAAAGCCCATAAACCAACTCTAATCTCAAGTATGTTATATAAATGAAATGATAACAAGAGAAGGCTAGAATCCTACCTCGCCTGGACGTCCAAAGAAGACCACCATTGATCACATGACCCAAATATTTATACTTGCAACTTGTCCTCAACAACCAATATACACAAGCATGTGGTAATGATATATATTGTTATCATATAAATTATCATAGTCCATTAACATAGATAACAAACACACCCATGGAAATCAATACAAATATTTGCAAGATATCAATTAGATGAGAAAAGAGTATTTCTATTAATGTAATCAACAAAAGTACATAGGTGAAAAACTTTTGTAATTGCACATATCGAAACCAAGAAACTAAGTCCCTCTAGGTGGGCCTCCACCACTTCAATCATCCACAAAGGAAATATCACATGTAGGATTCAATGAATTTTTCCATCACAAGATAGGAAGAGCTTGGGGGCTGAACACAAGAAGTTCATACTTTCAAGGACAAAGGGATGCAAACTCAATTGAGGTGAAGTTTACCAGATTATATTTGGTCTCAATCTGATGATAATATCTCAAGGCTTGCACATGGATCAATTTATAGCCTTCAAATGCAATTAAAGAGACAAGTCAGAGTGTTTCCAGTATATGGAAGGTCAAGGATCATGGATCTCGTGACATGGCATGGAAACCCGATGCATTGTTTTATTTTTTGAGCTCCAAAGTTGATGTACGTGGGCTATAATGGAGAAATCTACATAGATACACAATCTATTTAACTGGTACATCGTGTATATGGATAAAAGTGAGTATTTTTATCTTTGGAGTGAACAAAAAAGGGAAAATGAAGTCTGCGGAGGGAAATGGAAGCCCATCAAATCAAGATGCATGAAGTGTGGAAAAATATGCTATAACACTTAGCTGAGCAGAGTTTGAGCACAAAAATCGAGGAGGGTTTATGTAGTGGATGATTACAATGAGCATAATTTGAGCATAGAAAATGAGGAGGGTTTTTTCTGCAGTGGTTTTTGTAAGTATTTTGGTATTTTCTTTTATTTAATAAAGGGTCATTTTCCCTGGTACAGGAGCCCATTTTTTTGAGATTGCATTGAATAAAGAACAATCAATTTGGGCATAAAATTTTGTGTACTTTGTATGGTCTAATTGTTGGTGATTTATTTTTCATTGTGCTAAGTTGTTAGACATCTCAGTGTCTTTATGTTCACAGTTCATATAGTGTAATTCCTTTTTATATTGTTGAGAAACTAGACCAAACCTAAGGTGTATTCAAAATCTAACAAGAAGCACATTTCACATTGATTTTGTTGAAATCCACATAATACATATTACATTATAAAAAAACAAAATTTTATCATGTCACTTTGCACCACCATAAACAATTGTAATTTAATTCACCATAATGGGTAGTAATATTAATATTAAGCATTTGGATGGATTACACAATCCAACATGTGAAATATACCATAGATATTTGTCAAAATGACCATTCTCATGATATTAAATACCCTATTTAGAACTCACCATATCATTTGATTCTCACAATAGTGATGAAGTGGGATCAAAACTAAAGAAGTGAATCATGTATCATCAACATCATCTTTGAGGCTTTCCCATGGTAAATAGGAATTCTTGGGAGGTTACCCATCCCAAGACTCCTCTGGATCAAGCATAGTTAACATGGAGTTTTTCTTCACAATCAATCCCACTTAGCTTTTTATTCAAGCTAACTATTCAATTTATCATTATATTGAATATCCCACTTATCACTCATTGCATTAAGTGATGCTCAAAAACGTGAAGAAGTGGGATTGAAACTAGTGAAATGAATCATATAGCATCAACATCACCTCTAAGGATTGCACCTAGTAACTAAGACTTATCAAGAGGTCACCATTATATACTCCTCTGACACAAATAAACTTAACCATGTATTTTTTCTTCGTATTCAACCCATCTTAGCTTGCTACCCCATTTGAAAAACCTAGTAAATATGATGTCTTATGAACTATTCAATTAAAGATCCCTTAACTCTTTATTTAATAATTTAGGGGGATTTCTCAATCCAACATATGAAATACCATTTTTTGTATTCTTTGTGTACAATAAATTATTACTACATGGCCAACATAGTTACCTACTTGACAACAACCCTCTAGAGTTATAATTTTTTTAGAGGTCACATTTAGAGGTTACTTTTACCCTCATTTCAAAAACTAGTGCTACTAGTAGAACCATTTATTTTTGGAGTTAAAATTACAACACTTTTCAACCATGATCTATAATGTTGCTAACAAAAACCTTAAAATTAACCCCTAAACCAAAATTCAATGCTACTAGTATCACTCCCTTTTGTGGGGATGGTTAAAAGTATAACTTGTTTGAAATCATGGCATTTACAATTAGTACCATTGCAACTATAATATTAAAATTGACCCTCTAATAAACAATTAGTGCTACCAATAACACCCTTTATGGGGAGGGTGTTAAAGTTACAAAATTTTGAAACATGATAAAACAAATTGAGGAACATAGAAGAGAATTTAACACATCGGAGCATTTATACATGCACCAATGAATCTCATTTGTTGATCTAGGCTATAGATCAAGAGATCTAAATACATCTCAAGTTACAATATCTAATTCATAGTTATCTCATGTGTATGAGTTATCCATCAACATCAAGATGATAAACATTATTTACAACACTCCCCCTTAATGTTTATCATGTAACAAGAGAATAACGGGCTATGTATTTACCCAAAACATAAGCACATTTTAATTCATGTTTAGATCTTCATAGCCCATACATAGAGATATCAACTACTACAACACAGACAAAGACTCTTCCCATGAAGAGAACTATATTGCAGACAGGAGGACAACACACGAATATAAAGGTACATAAGGGTGTCTCTGAATTTACAATCATAGAGGATGATGCAGAGATGGTCGCATAAAAGGTGCAGGACCGTGCAACAGAGTTGTGGGACGATGCTGAAAACAAAATGGAAGTGATAATGAAGAATTTGGAAGAGGTTAAAGAGACACTGGAACAACTACAACTTACTACTGCATAGTAGAAGGAATAGGTATCTCAAAAGCAGACTGCTTGGGATAAGACAGTTCTAGCATGGGAGACTGTCAAGATTGTAGCATTGGGGAATGAAAATATTTGTATTACTCAGGACATGTTTCATATTGATGATGAGCCAATGTAGAAGTAGTTGAAAGAAATAGATCACTTGGACTAGGCATTGCCCAAGGTCCCAACAAAAGCATTGTATAAACTGCAAGTTAGTGTCACACATGGGATTCAATCAAGGGCTTGTGTAGATGTGACAGATTTAAAATTGGTCAAACAAGTAAATGACACATTGAAGATAACAATCAAACAAGTACAAGTTGAAAGGGATGAAGCAAAGTAGAAAACTGACCGGATAGAGCAGTGCATAGAAGAAGTGTTTAATATGATTCCTGACAGCGCAAAGGAAATATACAAACAGAAGAGAAGATTGAGAAAATAGTGCAGACAATGGAGAACTATAGAAGCCACATCACAGAGTTGATGGCACTCCTACAACCAAACACTCCACTAGAGATCATATCACAAAGGGTGTAGGAGGTGACATATCATAAGGAGAACATTGTGTAGAGCTTCCAAGAAATCATAGATTTATATGACATAAGCACACAGTTATGGATGAGTCTACAGGAGGATGACAGAATCAGGGACTTAGAAAATAAAGAAGAAGGATTAAACACTGTAGTTCAGGAATTGAAGAAAAAAATGAAGATGGTGACCATTCAATATAGGTTGAGAAGTGTGAAGAACTTGAAGAACTTGCAGGCAGAGTTAAAGAGCATACAGAAAGAGAAATAGTCGAGGTAGGCTTAGCTAGAGCCACTGCAAGAGAGAGTAGAGAAAATACTCACTGAGATTGATACATCCAAGGGGGAGATTGGGAAAATTATCTTGGAGACTAAATAATTTATGAAGGATCACATCATTGTGTAGGATGTGGAGTATGTAGCTGAGAAGAGCACACAAGAAAAAACTCGAGTTGAAGAAATTTCAGGAAGATTCAAGGAGTTGGAAAAGTCAGTAAAGGATGCAAACACCACTTGAGTGGCTCGGGATGAGCCATAGGTAAGTGTTGGGGGCCTATTCGCACAAGACATTTTGGGGAACAATGCAACAGTTAAGGAAGAAGTTGAGAAAGGGACAAGAAAAGGAGCGTGCACTGAAGAATAAGGAAAAGCAGTGCGAGGAAGCGAAAATTCAAAGGAAAAGAAGAAGGACACAGATCAACTACGCGCAGGAAGTTGGAATGTGGAAAAACCTAATCCACTTAGGGTTATGGTTTTGGTCATTTATTTAATGGGTTTTAACCCTCTTTTGTAGTATAAATATGTATTGTAAGATCTGAGGAGATCATCATTAGATCAATCTTTTTGGTATCAAGCCTTGGATGAATTTTGAGTCGTTATTTTTTGGTGGAGAGTTGTGGAGATATTATTGAGTCATTTTTGGAGACATAGTTATGGATTGCAACTGAGGGTCAGGTAGCAAGTTGTAGATCTTGGTGTGAGACTGGTCAAACTCACCTATACTTGTGCATTTCAGATGCACCTCTAATGTAATGAGCGCAACATAATGACTTGATGAATAAGAATAAAGAGTCAAATAATGAAAGATATTTGTGGACGTAGCCCAGGGGGGTGAACCATGGTAAAAACCAGTGTCTTTGTGCAGAATGTCTCTTTTAGGTGTTGCAATGGTTATGATGAATGGATGAATGAATATGGTAGTAGTAAAATGCAGTGTGCACTAGATTAGTATGATATTTCCTATTGAATGTATGTTAATGAGTGAATATGGTTATAGAATGGTAGATCGGATGAGTGTTGAAGTAGAAACTATGTCTAACATCCCCATGAGAAACATCCCTTCCAAGACTATAGACATATGGGTCATGCGGTTACCCATAAGCCATCTTGGGTGAGACTGCATTGTGCACTATGTGTGTAGTGTCATCTTCTGGTCTCTAGAAGGGATGATGGATTGCATGGTTTTGTTGGAATAATAAAGGTAGAACCCGCGTCATCCCATACATCCAACACATATTTAAACTGTGTGGTCCTTGAAAAACATCTCTTCTTCTATTTGGCTTCATGAATTTACAATGCTTCATCTCCTTCTTCCCATTAAAATATGTGATTACAATCATAATACCTATGAAATTTTATACTTAGACCTAGTTGGGAACTAACCATATGTTTCCATTGAAAACTCCTACACATATTGAACAAAAAATATCCTATACCTATACCTATACCTAGATGGAACAACCATGGCGTTTGCCTAGTTCTCTAGGAAAATATTTCATATGTGAGGTTTATCTATGTTAATAGTTAACATCTTCCATTATGGTGATACAACAATGATCCAATAATAATGGAAAATTTTAGAGAATGTGTTGTTTCCACTACTAAGAAAACCTCTAGATTCATGAGTTTTAGACTTCACTCTTTTTTCCCCATTTTTTTTCTTTTTTTTTACCTCAAAACTTATGGGATAAGTTATTAAACATGAAAATAAAAAATCATTAAAACTATATTGGAATTTATCTAATTTTTTGTCTTTTTGTCTCCATACACTTACTACATTTCTTGAATTCTTTCCTACCTTTTCTTCACTTTTTCTCCTCGTCATGATCCTTTTTTTCCATGGGAAACACTTACACAATCAAATGATTGTGGCTCTCTTTATGGACAGATTCCTCCTAGGACTTTCTCATGTCTTATATTATTCATATTCCTGGATCAATAATATCTTCCCTTCAAAAGAACGTTGTCCATACATATTCTCCCCGTGTATCAAAGACTCTTTCCTTATCTTCATTATTCATCAATTTTAGTTTACATGTACACTTGCAAACCCCATTTCTATCACAATGTTTTATTATGCAAGTTGATGCCACATATTCTCTATGCCTGAGAAGTTTTCACATTAAATGACTACATGAGCTATTGTACTACAACAATAAATGGGTTACAACATGCCCTATGTTGGGTCTTTCGAAATAATTTGACTTGGACCATGACTCCAAGGTGTCAGGTACAACTAATCATGAACCCCATACTCTTCATAAAACAACATATGCACAATTTATGATCCAAAATTTAAACTAGGACATTTACAAATTATCCTCACCATGCATCACTTCTGCTTTACCTCTTCATCTAGAGTTTACCTTATTTTTCGTTCACCTTTTCATCTAGAATCTATTAATTTTCTTTACAATTATGCCTTCATATTTGGTGTCTATGGACAATATTTGTTTTGCATTCAATGTTCCTTTTTAGAGTAGATAATTCTAACAATGAATCTATACTAAGCTAGTTAGGCTCAATATCTACAATTTTTCCATGGAACATAACATAAATTCATCACAATAAAATATTTAACCACTTCCATGAAGATAGAATTCCTCTCACATATATTCATACTCTTTGATGATAGCATCATGAACATTTTCACATGCCTTCTCCTACAACTTCAAACCCAGATATTTGATTTAATATAGGGTTTCCATATTCTTCACTAAGTTTGATGATCATATTCAAGTCTCTCACTACTTTACACAATCAAATATTGTCATTTAGATCTATCCCAAGTTGATTAATAGTAGATTGGATTTCTCTAGTACCCAATCTTTCAGTTGACAACAACAATAAATGAAAATTCCCTCTTTAATCTATGCATTAAGAATAAAAAATATAATTCCACTACAACCTATCCCAATGTCCATAGCTGCAAGAGTGTTTCAGCTCATCTATCTTGAGTTATGCACACTTTAATTCAATTATTGTGTCCTTCTATACCCAGACCTATGCAATACTAGAAATGGTGACTTTTGACTTTTATTAGATGCAAGAGTGCAATGAACTATAAGCACTCTTCTCCAAGCCGTCGATTCTTCATAGAAGTTCTCTTATATCAGATCCATGATTATGTGGTCTTCATATAAATAGTGTAACATATCTACAGATCGAAAATATTACACAGATACTCTCAAAAATTCACATGAAACAACTTCAACAACAAAAATGCATCTAAATGCACACAAATTTGTGAATATGATTCACTACACTCATTAAAATCTTTCTATATTTAAATTTGATAAATATATTTAGCTTTAGATTCTACACATAGAAACAAAATCAAATTTACCCTACTCTCTCTAACATACTTGTACTATTATGTAGGATTACATCCTCAAAGATCCATGATCCACGCCCTTTCCTAAGATATTCAAGCCTTCCCTTTCTCTAATGATACAAATTTTGAGGAACATAGGAGAGTGAGGTATAACAAAAACAGAATGTGCACACACAAATTGCTATGTAAAATTATTTTAACACATCTAGGGTATTTATACATGTGCATCAATTAATCTTGTCATATTTTTAGGGTCCTAACCCAAATATAGGTAGAACAATATATTCAGATGTAATAAAGGTCAATATTAATAAGGCCTTTCAATAAAATAGAATAAGGTGGATGTAAGAAGACCTAATAGAAGCTTCCACTTCTAGAACAATCTTCCTCTAGATGCTTTGTTTTAGTATAAATAGGAATCGAGGGTATGAGAACCCTAGCTTGGATATTATTGTAATCGATCTCTGCTCAACTGGAGGTTGCCCCCTCGAAGAGGCCCGTGAACATTACTTTCATATTCAAAGTGTTATTTTTGTTGTTATTCTTATATCATTTCAGTGTTATTGTGGTGAATGTTCTGGTTATATTATTGTTATTCTACCATTACTAGCATTTTATTCTATTATTCATACATTTTATATCTGGTATATTACAAGTGGTATGAGAGCACTTTCCTTGGAAAAAAGTGTGGCTTAATTTTTTTTTCAGGGTAGAGACGTATTTCGACGTATTTAAGCCACAAAGATCTATCGTTATGCGCATAAACCCGCGGTTGAGGGGTTTATACACACAGGAAATACAAGTGGTACTTAAGCACACATTTGTTGGCCACCCTTGTAACCCCTGTTGGTACCCCTTCGAGTGGTAGCGCATCAGACAACATCTGTGTATGGATCGACCTAGATTAACTGAAGCCCTCTTTAGATAAATCGATCAGCTGCCTGACTGCTATAGTGTCACCGAGAACAACACTTGGGAAGATACTCTATAGTACCTGGGTAGTCGGGTTGTACGGCTAAGGGTACAGTCTATCCTCCTTAGTTAGTGCTTTGAGATATTGGTCTGAGTACTACTATTGGACCTTATGCGTATATCA
>JASDQU010413900.1:0-10384 GCA_032191745.1 Picea mariana
ATATAGTTTATATAATATGTAAAAACTATATATATAATTTATATATAATATGAACTATATATATATATATATAGTTTATATATAATATAAACTATATATATAGTTTATATAATACACATAAACAGTTTTAGGCTATGGCCAATCTTATTACCAGGGATTTAACGGTGCAAGTAATCTCGGACTCAACATTCATGGGGAGCCACTACTAAGTCACTCCTCATTAGTTCATTTAAGTCAGTCACCATCTTTAATCTTTTTAACGAACATCGCTCAACACACGTATATATGGAAGTGAGAGCACGGGGGCGATGTAGAGCATCGCCCTAGCCCCCGCGGGTTAGGTCCTGGTCCCGTGGAGACCACGACCTAGCTCACAAGGGCTGGAGCGATGCCCGACATCGCCCCCGTGCTCTCACTTCCATATATACATGTTTATGTGTATTATATAAACTATATATATAGTTTATATAATATATATAAACTATATATATATAGTTTTAATAATTTATATATAGTTTATATATAATTTATATATAGTTTATATAATTTATATATAGTTTCTATATATATATATATATATATATATATATATAGTTTATATATATATATATAGTTTAGTTTTTTTCTTTTATAATTTTGTATTAAAAAAATTGTTTTAGGATTTGTAATTTAGTTTTTATAAATGTTCTTAGTTTTTGTGTTTTTTAATTTTTTCTAAGTGTTTTTTTGCCATAAATTTAATTTTTTTTATTTTTTTCTTCATTTTCTCTTAGTTTTTTAAATAAATTTTTTTTTTTTCTATTTGGTTTTTTAAGTTTTTCTTTATTTTATTTTTTATATAAATTTCCTTTTGATTTTGATTTTTTTTATTATTAATTTTAATTGTTTTGCTTTTCTTAGTTTTTTAAGTTTTTAATTTATCTTCTTTTTTTTTAATTATATTTGTTTTCTATATATTCAAAAATAGTGTTATTTTAGTACAATTATTTTCTATGTATTGAAGTAACGATGAACAATATGTTAAAAATGATGTTTTTTACTACATTTTAAAAGTATGGAATAATAAATCAATTAAGGAGACAAAATTACATGAAAAAACATAATTTCAAAAAATAAATGGAAAAAAATATTTATAAGATTGAAAGGAGCATGGAAAAATTACTAAAAACATCGTTGAATAAAAAATAAAAATAAAAAAAATTAGAAAAAAAATTGAAAATACATGAAAGACAAGCATTTAAAAAAATAATGTGGAAACATTATGGATCGAAAAATTTAAAATATCAAAAAACCATCTAAAAAGGGAGGGGGGTGCTACCGGTAGCACCATTTTTAAAAACAGGGTAAAAAACTTGACCCCCCAAAAAATGAGAACTCTGTAGAGTTCTCGTTAAGTTGGTAACTATGTTTGTTATGATGATTGATTATTTTGCTGACATGATTCATTGATGATGCAGGGTGACGATAGTTTGCCGGCCAGACTCACATGTGGAGTAGAGGCGTCACGCACAACAACCAGAGACTTTGAGAGAGAGATGTGGGAGCAGCCCTGCCACAACCTACTAGAACTCTCGTCGTGGCTCTGACTATAGGTTACCTATTACCTAGTTCGAGAAGACCCACGATGTCGTAAGGGAAGACTGCGACAGTCGCTCACGATGATTCTAAGGGGCACGTAATAAGGCAGGGGACTTATTCATTAGAGGCCATTAGTCTTACACAAGATCACCTTGCAGAGTATTGACTCCAAGGGTTGTTAATGTCTACCAAGTCAGTCAAGAGGCGATTGGCACCCTTGGAGCACATAGTGCATCCTCAAGGGCACGTTGCGCAAGGAAAATAGAAAGAGACGAGTGGCACCTTTGGAGCACGTAGTGCATCCTCAAGGGAATGTTGCACAAGAAAAATGGAAAGAGGCGAGTGGCACCCTTGGATCACCTAGTGCGTCCTGAAGGGCACATTGTGCAAGCAAAATGGAAAGAGGCGAGTGGCACCCTTGGATCACCTAGTGCGTCATGAAGGGCATGTCACGGTTTTAATTAGTAAGTGAATAAAACCTAGACGACCTTAAAATAAATGATGTGATAAGTAAGATTTAAAAACAAATTTCTCTAATAAAAATGTCGCCCAACCTAGAGAAATTAAAAGCCTAGGTCTAAGTAGAACTTGTGGTAAAAAAAAAAATATAATAATAAATAAACTTGTAACAAGAAGGGGGGTAAGAAATTCAAATTAAATTTTAAAATCAAATTATAATTGGGGATTAAAATATTAAAAAGGGAAATGATTGTTTTATCTACATATGCTAATTTAATTTTTAGTTAAAAAGAAGAAGGGGTAAATGGTTGTTTTTCTACACTTGCTAAATTGTTTTTTAGTTAAAAGGGAAAAGAGGGAAACTTAAAAGAAATAGGAAACTAAACGAAAAGTGGGAAACCTAAAGAAAAGGGGAAACATAAAGAAAAAGATGAATGTCTAACTTATTAAGGAATTTTGCCTTGGGAACTTGCTTTTTTTGGACTCTACTAGGAATTTAGTAAGGCGTAAGTCATTTAAGAATTGTAAGGGAATTTTGGGACGCCTAGGAGCATTTTTAGGAATTATTTTAGGTGGGTGAGGGAAATAGGAATAGTTAATTAATTAATAAAATTGAATTTTTGGTGCAAATAAGGGATGGGTGACATGTGTAAGGGGGAGGGATTTCCTAATTAATTAAATGAAAAGGAAATTTAATGAGAATTTGGGAAACTAATTACTTGAAAAACTCTATAAAAAGGATGGAGGAGGAGGAGTATGGATCTAAAATTTATGCGTAACGTTACACTGCTAAATTTTTTTCTTGACTGAACCTATCTTGTGGGAGTTGGGATACCTAGCTCAGGTAACGAGTGGTAGCTCAATTTTGCAAGGTGAGATGGCTTCTAGCGGTTCTATGGTGCTTTTTACATGGCCCCTTTGTGGCTCGGGGGGCTCAGGGGGAAGAAGTGTATCCCTAGCATTGGCTAGGAGGTACCGGTGAGATCATATCAGTTAGCAAGTGGGAGCTGGACAGATTGCACGCGGGAAAAATACTTGGAGTTGTCGCATTTGGCTACAGTATGCGTGCATTTATTTTTTAATGGTAGATTAATATTGTTCCTGCACTTTCATTACTGTACTTATTTTGTGTAAATATTGTGTTTTACTCAACATTTTATAATCAATGAACTTAAAGCCATCCTAGCCTCAGGCTTGCTGCTTTTTTAATTCATTCCCTTGGCAAACCCAACCCTAATTGCAATGATTTTTTTGTGTTTTTTTTATTGATTATTACGAAGAAATATATGTTTTTCCCTTATCCCTTTAGTCATCAGTCTGTGCCTGACCAATCGTCTAGGAGCCGAATCGACCGTCGTCACTTCGGTGTTTAAATACCTATAGATTCAAATGTTCTTCTTTTATGTGCATGGATGATGAGTGGAGGATAAAATTTTCCCAGCTGTCTACACCTTACTTATCTTTGCTCTTTCTTTTGATTGATTGCATCTACGTTTTCTGTTTGTTGATTTCTTTTGCCTTATCCTGTGTTTGTTTATCTCTGAGTTTTCCTGGAGTCTTTACTCAGCCTTCACAATGGTAATTTCTGGGAAATTTACCCAGCCTTTACACAACAGTTATACCATCATTTTTGTGTCTCATTACCCATGTTTTCCCCTATGATTTTCATGGCACTTCCCACAATGATTTTACTTGGAAACTATTTCATTTTCACATAGCGTTGCATTCGTTTTTACATAGAGTTTGCATTCGTTTTTACCCAAATTTTTACCCTCCATTTGTATATTGTTGTATTGCAGATTATTATATTGTTTTATTTCATATTGTATCATTGTATTTCATATTATTATATCATAGTATTTTATTGTATCGTTGTCTTGCATATTTTTATTAGACTGCGAAATTACAATTATTAGAGTATGAAATGTTACTAGTATTAAACTATGAATTTAACCTTTGTTGATTGTGTTTTTAAACCTGTGAATGACAGCGAAATCATACCTTGATTTGGAAATGAATTTAACCTTTGTTGACTGCATTTTTAAACCTGTGAATGACAACGCAATCAGACCTTGATTTGGTAACGAATTTACCCTTTGTTGACTAAGTTTTTAAACCTCTAAATGAGAGTGAAACCATACCTTTAATTGCAATGAATTTACCCTTTGTTTGACTATGTTTTTAAACCTGTCAATGATAGTAAAATTATACCTTGATTTGGCAACGAATTTACCCTTTGTTGACTGCATTTTTAAACCTGTGAATGACAGCAAAATCCTACCTTTATTGGTAATGAATTTACCCTTTGTTTGAATGCATTTTTAAACCTATGAATGACAATGAAATAATACCTTGATTTGGAAACAAATTTACCCTTGATTGACTGCATTTTTTTTAAACCTGTGAATGACAGTGAAATCATACCTTGATTGGCAACAAATCTACCTTTGATTGACTGTGTTTGTAAACCTGTGAATGACAACGACGTCATACCATGATAGGAAACAGATTTACCCTTTGAATGAATGTGAATTGATTCTTTATTACACAACAATTTTATGTGTTGGGTGACTGTGATTTGAATCTCTATCATGCAACGACTTTTATGTATTGGGTGATTGTGATTTCAATCTTTATTACACAATGATTTTTATGTATGGTATGTCTACGATTGAATCTTTATTACACAATGTTTTCCCATGATTTATAATGATAACGATATTTTACACAGTCAGGATACATATGCCTTGATTACACAACGATGTCTACACCATGAATTCCATAAATGATCATTGATTGATAGCATGTTTAGTTGACAACCTTTATTAATAGTTAGAAAAATTTTGCTGACCATGATATCGTATTGATTGACAACATATTTCATTGATTGATAGCATATCTTGTTGACAGTCACTATTAATAAATAACAGTAATTGTTGACAATGATCTCATATTGACTGAAAACCATTATTATTGATTGATAGCATATTTTTTTGACAGCAATATCATACTGATGTAACATCGTTATTGATGTAGTAATGATAATTGCAAGTGATATTTAACAACGTTTTACAATAATGTTATCGTTTTTTGCAATATTGTTATAGAGATATTTAACAATGTTTTACAATTCAATACCATGAAGAAAATGTATTTTTAATATTGATGTAGTTACCATGAACAACATGTATTTCTAATATAATTAGTTACAATGAGCTAATTGTTGATAATAATTATTTTAATGTGTACATATTTATGTATGTTTTCAATAGAAATTATTGCGCAAGGAATTTAATGTGTTGTATGAATGTTATAGTCGTCAGATCCCCTTGTGTCTTGTTGACTTGTCGATTGGGTGCTTGGGTTAATATTCATGTGTTGAGCATCAATTCATCTCCTGGCGCATTGGATTTTCTTGGGTTAGTGGTCTAGATAGATTGTTTTGCACTATGGTTATTGTCGTGCCTATCGCCCTATGACCACATGATTCCCGATGAGGGGATCATTGTGCACTCTGATGGATAGACGTGAATGATAACCTGGGTGAATTCTTGTGCTTCCCAATGAGGGAATTTTTTCATTGTAATTGATGTTGGTACTTCGTTCTATAATGCCTCAATGTTTTTGGTTTTGTGTGCCGTAGAAGTTTTCTAATTACTAGTCATCAAGATATTGTGTCATGACTATTGATGTTGTCCTTTAGCTTGTAGGCATCGAATTCCTTGTGTCTGGCGGGTAGTTGTTTGTCTGCCTTTGTTTATCACATGTTTCGTCTAGTTGCATGATGTGCTACTATGTTGAGTTGTTGTTGTCTGTTGCCTAAATGTGTAGGTTGTGTTTGTCGTCAAGTCATGTTGATTAATTGTTGTCATTGTTGCCTTCCTTCTTTAAAAAAATTAATGTTTACACTTTCTTCTATAGCTTATAATTGTAACGTGATGTAGGAGCATCGCCGACTCATTAGGGAGCATCGACCAAGACAAGCGAGCCAGCATGAAAGACAATGAACAGCTGGACAAGGCCAGCCAAAAATTTTTGAAATTTCATTTAAGATGATGCACGAATGTGTAAATAAACCATTTATGAAAGTGCCTTTGTACATTATAGCGGACCTTGAGCCTTTAAGCTCTCATCCTTACGTAGATGAGGCATTTAATAGATTTAATGCAGGTAGATAGATGTTTAAGACTAGATTAGACAGTTTTAGAGTCCGAGAGGGAAAACGGATATAGACACCCTCCTTGTATCATTTGTAACATGTTCAGAAGCATTCAAAGAAGGGAAGAGCAAGCAAAGAAATTGTGAAGAACACCCCTGTACAGATGTTATTGAATTAATAGAAGACAATTTTGATTCAATTTCATGGTTCGTGTTGTTTCTCTATGTATGTTGCCATGTGCTCATGAATGTTTGTTTTTTTGGATATGCATTTGTTTTAAATATGATGTGTATGTGGTTTCATGGTTGAATTGAAATCTGTGAGGGTAAGAAATTAGTTTCAATTGTTTATGTATTCTGAGCTAGGAGATTCCTGCAAAGAGTGCAGTGGAATTTATCCACAAGGAGTGCGTGACTGGAGGGTTCAGATAGAGAGAACTTTTGTTCTAAGTTCTCCGAAGTGTAAAATCTGGTACTGGAGCCATGCAAAGGGGGCGCAGGCTGGACGAAGACTCAGAGTTCTCAGTCTGAGAAAATGAGCCAAGAACTGTTGCTGCAGGAAATGCGTAGAGTCTGAAGGGTTCAACACTTGAGAAATTGATGAACGTCGAGCGCAAAGAGTGTGCAGATATTCCTCTGAAGGAGTTAGGGTGAATAAGTTCAAGAGGGATAGCTCCTTCGGAATATCCTTGGAAGGGAGCATAGAAATTCCGTGTCGAAGAAGATTTTGAGCAGGAGCTGCAAGTGCAAGCTTCAGAACAAGTCTCGACAGAGGGCACTTAGGTGTTTCAAGAAAATAATAAGGAGGAAGAGTTGACAGTTAGGATTCGCAGAGTAGATTAGCGAAATCCCGCTAGCCATCAGATCTCGGAAGAGTTGTGCACGGGTCAAGCTTTAACGTGCAGGGGAGGAGCCCAAGAGCCATCGGGATTTGGTTCATCGGGGTTTGCGAAGACAGGAGTTTTGTGCCTGCTGAAATCGCGATTAGTGATTTTCCGACATGAGTAGGACCGTTGATCCGAGATAAAGGGAGTCGTTGGATCTACACGTGACCTCGTGTATCGAGTAGTCACGAGTTGAAATCCTAAGGGGGCGTAACAAAGATTGTGATATCACGAGGGGAGATACCCCAATAGGTTCCAAACCGTCGATCGAGTGTGACGCGTGTCAAGAGATCCCGAGGAATCGAAGATCGAAGAATCAGGGTTTGCAAGGGTAGCAAAAAATTGCAACTTGAACTCGGGAAACGCGATATCCTAAAAGAGGGGTTGTGTGGGCCACAACTAGAGTGAGTGGGAGACAAGTGGCATCACGGATCGAGAATCGAAAACATGAGAGGTGAGCGATTTTCGATATCATAAGTCTCGATTTCACGACGGGAAAATTCCCGACAAGAGAAAGGGAAAGCCTTGGCAAATACTCATCGGATTTTGGAGTTTTGTGAGACCCAAATCTGTGCTTCCAGGACTCGTGACACAGTGAGGCCCGATATCCCAACAAGGGAAAAGGGAGATCACTGAGAGAGCATCATGTGGGTGTGAAACGGTCCCGGTAAGGGATCAGAAGAGGCAGTTAAACTCTACAGGTTGAGTAAAGAGAAGGTCCTGGTGGAAGCGGGATGTGCACGTGGCGCGTGCTGTGTCAGAGTGGTATCACAACGGGATAATTTCTCTGTTTTTGTAGCAGAGAAGAAGAGAAGAATTCGCCATGCCGCCCAGAAGGGAGAGACAATCGCTTGATCCGGAGGACAGGGATGTGCGAAGAAGAAGTAGGCCAGCAAGGAATCTAGAGATGGAAAGATAGATATGAGATTTCAGAGCGAGAATCGAAGAGATGGAAACAGCTCAGAGACGCACAGCTGGTGCAGGGGATATTGGTGATTCTGACAATAAGGTTGAAGTTGAACCACAAGGAGAAGTTGCAGCCGAGGATGTAGCAAATGAGTGGTTAATCAAAACTATCACTCAAATGAGTTCAAAGACAAAAATGGACATCCCAGTCTATGAAGGGAGTTTGGATGTAGAAGAGCTGTTGGATTGGATTCGAGCTCTTGACACCTACTTCGATTACAAGGATATCGAAGAGGATAAAAAGGTAAGGCATGCTGTCACTAAGTTGAAGGGAAATGCAGCATTATGGTGGGATGAGCTTCATGCAGATAGACGTTCCAAAGGGAAACAAAAGATCAAAAGCTGGGATCGAATGATTGCGAAGATGAAGGCAATATTCATCCCAAGGGATTATCAGATCACATTGTTCAGGCGAATGAAAAACCTGAGACAGAAGTTGATGACGATGAGGAAATACACTGAAGAGTTTTACAAGCTCAACATCAGAGTAGGTCATCGGGAGAGCGATGATGAGAAGGTAGCCAGATACCTGAATGGCCTGAGGTATGAAATTCAGGATGAATTAAGTATGGCGACCATCCGAACAGTTGAGGATGCTTACCAGATGGCTCTAAAAGCTGAGGAGAAGCTGAGCCGTAAGCAAGGTTAGCTAGGGCGAGGCAGGAGTCAGCTAAGGGATAAGAGAGTTGCCCAAGAGAAATACCAGAAGCCCAAAGAGGAATGGAAAAAACCTCAGGGTAAGGTTGAGAGAGGTGGAACCTCACAGTGAGGACCAACTGCTGAATAGAGGATGCAGCATACCGATCAGGGTGGCAGTTATGCTGATGCAAACACTCTTCCTCGTACTAGAAGTTGAGGTAGAGGAAGAGGAGGAGTGATCACATGTTTTACATGTGGGAAAAATGGGCACAAATCGTTCGAGTGTCCAGAGAAAAAGAAGGATGCAGGAAAAACTCACATCACAGAAGCGCAGAGGCGTGATGCTAAGCCAAAAGATACAGACAACAGAAGATCGCTTGGGATACATAAGGTCCTTTTGACACCTGAGAAGGAGGTGGAAAGCGCAGTGCAGAGGACCAGACTGTTAAGAATAGCTTGCACAACCAAGGACATGAAATGCAAGGTTATTGTAGACAGCGGAAGCACCGATAATCTCATTTCAACCGAGATGGTGGAGAAGCTAGAGCTGGAGACAACAGATCACCCGAGTCCATATAAAGTTTCATGGCTACAGAAAGGACATCAGGTGAGTGTCACTAAATAGTGCTTGGTTGAATTTAAAATAGGTGGATATAATGATAAAATCCTGTGTGATGATATTCCCATGGATGTATGTCATTTATTGCTGGGTAGACCATGGCAATATGACCGAAATGTGGTTCATGACGGGATAATGAACACATATACTTTAGAGAAAAATGGGAGAACGCATAAGTTACTTCCGGTAAAGGATAAAGAGGTGAAACCGGAATTAAGCAGAACAATACTTCTCATGAGTGGGAAGGAGCTTCTCACAGAGATGGAGAAAGAGGAAGATCTACAATTCTTTATGATCAGGAAACCAAGAGTTGTCCTGACTGGCACGAGAGTGGATGACTTACAGATGAGATTCAGGAACTGCTGGAAGAGTTCGCTGACATCATCGTGGACGAATTACCTCATTCGTTACGACCGATGAGGAGTGTGAGTCATCATATTGATCTCATACCAGGAGCCAGTTTACCGAACAAGGCTGCGTACAGATTGACGCCACAAGAGAATGAAGAGGTCAAAAATCAGGTCTAGGAGCTGCTGGATAAAGGACTGGTCAGGGAGAGCCTAAGTCCGTGTGTTGTTCCAACAATGCTTAGTCCGAAGAAAGATGGAGGCTGGAGAATGTGCACTGGCTCCAGAGCGATTAACAAAATCACTATCAGGTACATATTTCCACTAGTGAGAATGGATGATCTGATGGATTGCCTGAGTGGGGCAAATTATTTTTCAAAAATTGATCTGAAAAGAGGATATCACCAGATTCGCATGAGGGAAGGTGATGAATGGAAAACAACATTCAAAAAAAATGAAGGTTTGTACGAATGGTTGGTCATGTCGTTTGGCTTGACAAACACGCCGAGCACATTCACGAGACTGATGAATGAAGTCCTGAGGGAATTCATTGGGAAATTTGTAGTCGTATATCTGGATGATATATTGATCTACAACAAGACAAAGGCTGAACATTTGAAACATTTGGCCATTGTGATGAGGAAGCTACAACAAGAGAAGTTATTGATCAATATGAAGAAGTCTTCATTTGTGCAGACAGAGCTCATTTACTTGGGGTTCGTCATTTCGGCGAA
>JASDQU010413901.1:0-10384 GCA_032191745.1 Picea mariana
ACATTGGAATATTTTTGCCTTATGAACATTCTTCCATTTAATTGCATTAAATTCGGCAGGGACTATGCTGCTTTGATGCCCTTGTTTATGATGAAGAATGTCGGTGTAAATTTCACAATATCATTGATTAACTTGTTATGGCCTTGAAATTATGACTTGAGACACATTTGAGATTTGAAATTATGGCTTGTCATGGTATATTGGATTATTACTAAATTTGTGACAAAAAAAATTCCATTTATTACAAGATTAATTTACTCAAAATTGTGTGGTATAAGGTCAATATAAAATAACATATAATTGAATGAATAAATAATGAGATCAAATCCGAATTTCATTAATTTGTTGTGTGGTATAAGGTCAATATAAAATAACATATAATTGAATGAATAAATAATGAGATCAAATCCGAATTTCATTAATTTGTTATGGCCTTGAAATTATGATTTGAGACACATTTGAGATTTGAAATTATGGCTTGTCATGGTGTATTAGATTATTATTATTAGATTTGTGATAAAAAAGAATTTCCATTTATTACAAGATTAATTTACTCAAAATTAATTTACTCAAAATTGTGTGGCATAAGGTCAATATAAAATAACATATAATTGAATGGCATAAGGTCAATATAAAATAACATATAATTGAATGAATAAATAATGAGATCAAATCCGAATCTATGTATTATATTGGTAAAAAGATAGAATTGTGATTTGAGACACATGATCCCTCTTGGGAAAGGAATAATTTAAGATACAAAGTTATAAAATATAACAAAAAGGATAAGGATCTTAATAAAATTCAAGGCCTTAAGATAGGGAAACCAATGGTCTAAAAAGTCAGGGTTTAAAATTGATATACAAATACGAACAAGAGATAGAAATTAACTGATTGGTCATTGATAAAATAAATCCAGTATATTGTAAGTGACCTAATAATCCAAGTTGTGTAGTGTACTCATAACAAGAGGTGGAAAACGTGAAAAAGAGGGACAAGGTTTGAGTTGAAACATTAGATTATAGGGGCTTTCTTTATTTATAGATGGGAATATTGTAACTTTAATTATTCCAAATGAGCTGTGATTACATAGATTACCCACTAATATGGAGATGAATTTGCGAGTTGGATAATCATGTACCATATTTTTTATATATTTATCATTAGAGTAAATTTGGGTCTAAAATTGGTCTCATAAAAAAAATATGGTGGATGAATTGGAATTCAAAAATTAATAGAATTTCAAGAAATTCGGTCAATGATAATCGTCCAATTAAGACTATAAGGATCAAAGATTACTTGTCATATTTTTATTTGGCAATGGTGAATTACATATATACCCCACATTACTTAGAATTTTGGTAAGATAATCTATAAATAAGATAAATATTCTTGAAATACTAAATATAGAGTAGTTTATATTATCACTACTTCTAATGATATTGAAATTAAATTTTACAATAATCTAATCATAATGAAATAATTTCAAATACAATAAACATTTTATATTATTAATTATTTTAAAAGAAAACTAACATATAATAACTAATTATATAATATATAAATATATAAAATAAATGAATTAGAACTGAATATGATTAATTGTAACTAATAAGTTATAAGTTATATTATATAACATAATATATTATAACTCTTTACTTGTCAAGTTGTTGCATGGTATAATATATAATAACTAATAATCCAATCAGAATGGAATAACTTCAAAATACAATAATCAATTTATAATATTAATTATTTTAAAAGAAAAATGATATATATAACATGAGTGAACATAATGGTTAAGAACATATGTTTCCTCCTTAGAGGTCTCAAGTTCAAATCCAAAGGGGGGTAGGGTATGTATACCTCCATAGAATTTAACAGTCAAAATCTTGGCAAAATTATGATAATTAAATCCAAAAATACCACAATTGGAAACACTCATTATTGAGACAATATATATTAACCTTCATTAGATAACACCTCTAACTTAGTGTGACATGAAATATGCTTAGTTTTATGCAACACATACTTTTATTATTTTAATATTTTCCTTAAGAATCTCATTTTAGATCCAAATGTACTATAATATAATGTTTTAATAAACATTATAATACTTGGACTTGTTATGGTCTTGAAGTTTGAATGAGATGACAATCCAAAATTTATGAAACTTGTACTTATTTATGATGAAGAATGACAATGTAGATTTCATAACTACATCATTCACTGATTTGTTATGGCCTTGAAATTATGACTTGAGACACATTGAGACTTGAAATTATAACTTGTTGTGGTTTACTAGATTCTTACCAAATTTGTGACCAGAAAGAGGATCCATTTACTACAAGATTATCTTAGTCCTTAAAATTGTGTGGCCTAATGTCAATGCAAAATAACATAATTGAAGGAATAAATACTGTGAACAAACCATAATCTATGTAGTATATTGATGAAAATATAAAATTATGACTTTTAGACACATGATCCCTCTTGGGAAAGGAATAACTTAAGATGTGAAGTAGTAAAATATAAAAAACTGAACAACGATCCTAATAAAAATCAAGGTCTTAATTTTTTTTACAAAGTTATACCCGACAAAGATATGAAAATCAATAATCTAAAAAGGCAGAGTCTAAAATTAATATACAAAGATTAAAAGAGGGGACTTCACTTATGTTGATAGAATGAACACTAGTGTGCTCCTAATAAGAGAGATTGGTTATGACAAAGAAATTTATGGGAAAATTGATAAAAAGAGATGGAGTTTGAATTAAAACATTATATTATAGGGGCTTTCTTTATTTGTAGTTGGGAACATTGGAACTTATATTATTCTAAATGATGAGTGGTTACATAAATTACCCACTAATGTGGATATGATTTTTGCGACTTGGATAATTAAGTGTTATAGTTCTTATATCCTTATCAATGTTTCAATAAACATTATAATACTTGGAAATATTAGGCAAATAATAAATAAAGAACCAAAACCTTCACCTTTCAATTGATAATTTCTTGAAAGGAAAAAGAATTAATCATGTAGATATAGACTATATGTAAGGACCCCTTCTCTGCGACTACAAGCGAAGCAGAAGTACAATTTTTTTTTTTGTTTTCTTTTTTTGGTGTGAAAGGAAAGATGGTGACGACAACAACAGTTAACCACACAACTAACGATGAACGCAAGCACGTAGTCTAGGAAACATGCTACTATGACTCCCCGCACTGGCACAAGAGTAACTGGGCAAAACGTGCGTAGACAACAAGGAGAAAATGACTATCCTCCCTATGAAAACATGACCACGCCTATAAGCTAAGGGACAACATCCCCATCCCAACACAAAGGCCTACACGAACAAAGACTAGAACCTCAAGGCGCGAGATCCAAACGCCTAAAGGCATTCAACCCATGCACCAAAAGCAACTTTCAACACTCGACAACACTCACACAGAACGCACCAACTTCGGTCAAGTTCTCGTTCATCGCTATCCCATAGGGCATGCCATGATCCCTTCATTAGGAATCATGTCATTCCTAGGTGGTAGATGCATCAATAGCCTTGGTGCAAACAAGATCTATCTGGACTGAGGACTCTAGATAATCCGATGCGCTAGGAGCCGAATACCGATAAGAAAACCACACCCAAACCCCAACTATAGGTCGACGAAATGCCCGAGGACGAAAACAAGGTGTTATCAAACCAAGTTGCCTTGGGTCTTTAGTTTGTTTTCAATCTTTTTTAAGCCTTAGATTTTAATTTTTCTTTTAAAAGTCTTATCCCTTTAAATTTTTTGTTTGGTAGGACCCCTTATATGATTAAAGTTTTTGAGTCTTAGCTCTAATTTGATCCTCAAATCGATTTTTGATTCTTGAACCATTTCTAGCTCATGTTTTATTTGGGTCCCCTCCATGACTTGTCCCTAGGTCGATCCCTCCCATTACTAAACTGACGTGACACACCTTCCTCCTCACTCATGATCTTGTAGGCATGCCTCCTTGTCCTTGCTTAATTGTCCTATCATGTTTTGAAGTGGAAGCGTTGCCTACTCATCAGGCAGTTTCGTAGCACCTATCACGTTCATTATACCTCCACCTCAAGTCATGATTTCCATGACTGCTGTCATGTCCCTTGTTTTTAGTGCCAGAATTCGGTTAAATATGCCTTCAAAGATATTTCATTTAGGATATTTGGTAACGGTTTCTAATTTTAAAGACTCAACAGTGCTGCGCTTCGCAAATTCGTAAGTTCTGATCAGGGGACCACATGTCAACCAAATCCGATGATAAGAAATATTCTAGGTCTGAGGTTTTCTCAAAGTTCATCCTAATATTGCGTTGAATATCTCAACAGGTGTCCATTGCACATGTATTCCATGTCACCTCCTCTGCGTAGTAATTTTCACAGGAAATTTGTGCTCGAGTTTTCGTTTTGCTAAGCCTGCACAGTAGTAAGGGATCCATATTTTCATGGTAACCTTGTTTTTCTCCTCTTCAGACCTGTAAATCTCTTTGCCTGTATCTATGGTATGATCACTACTGTTTTCTTTAACCATTAAAGTCACAAGCTTGTAAATAGCCTATCCCCTGTGTATGCGTTGCGCTACCCAGAGGCGCTACTCAAACCAACTCTGTTTTCCTTGCTTCCTTTCACCTTGGGGTTTGGCGTTTCACTCAATTTCAAAGGGCCAAATTCAGACTACCTCCTCACTGTTTACACTCCAGAATACCTGTACAAGCCTAAGGGTTTGATTCCTAAAAAGTCTAGCTTGTCTTACTAGCATCAGTCTATCTAAAGAGTCAGCCTTATCTATTTGAATCCATATTCAAAGCCTTCCTGGTCATTACCATCCCTTAAAATTCTTAAAAACCCTCATTTTGAGCTATGGAGACTCCTCAATCGAGGAAGACACACAAAGGTGGCAAGGTGGTCAGAACAGAACCAGTGGACATGCATATTTTTGATACAGAACCCATAGCAAGAGAGGTCTTTCAAAGAGTAGGGTGCCTCTCTTTCTGTCACAACATGCAGAGAGGCCATCCAGAGGTAGCAAGACAATTTGCACTACAGTTTGATGGCAAGAAAACCAAGGTTGGTGATTTGGAATTTGAGGTTAGTAAAGCCTCTATCTCAACAGCAACAGGGATCCCCATTACAGGTGAAAGGTGGTTCAAAGCCATGGATTTGAGTTCAACCTATGCAAAAGATCTTTTTAAACCTGAATATCAAGCGAGTGACTTGTCCAAAAGCATGCCAAGGAGTCAACTGATTGAACAATTTGATAGATTACTGAAGATCATGCAGAGATATTTTACTTGTGAAGGGAGATTCAACACCTTGTACCACTACCATATAAGGTTATTGCTACATTTTACTAGTAAGGTTGAGATGAATGTTCCTTATTACTTGTTGAGGAGTATAGGTAAAATGTCAAACATGATACATGCCAAATCTAAAGATGTGGATTCTAGCCTTTTCCACTCTGGATTAATCAAAATGCTAGTCTATGAGGAATTGGGTAAGAAAGATATTTCACGGGAACATTTTGTGGTTACCTCTCATTTCAATTTAGATCTAGAACCAACTCCTCAATCATAGAAGGCAAGTCCTTTGTCACCCACCAGTACTTCTAAAGCAGGGACTAGTAGGAAGAGAAAGGGCAGAACTCCTATTCAAGTTTCATAGATCAGCAAGTAGGTCATAGAGGCCGAGGAGGAATTTTGTCCTTCTCAACACAAAGATTTTTCACCACCTCCTCCACCAGGGTTAGAAGAGGTGTCTTCTTCTACCAAAGATGCATCCAAGAAAGGGAAGAAGCTCCTCTTTCCCTCTTCTCCTCCAGCATTTGAAATCAAAGGTAAAAGACCTTTCACAAGGTCATCAATTCCTAAGGAGGTTTTCAAAGAGCAGTCCTTACCTGAGCCCCCTATTCAAAAGAAGAAGGGTAAGAGCATTGAAAAGCCTGTGGAGGAAAAATTAGAAACCCTTATTCAGAGGAAGAAGGGTAAAGGTAGTTCTCATCCTACTAAACAGAAATAAGAAACCCTTGTACAGAAGAGTAAGGATAAAGGTACTAAAAGACATTTGGAGAGTAAATATGAAACCTCTGAGAAAGGCATTGAGAAACCTATTGAAAGAAAAGATGAAACCCATGTGCTGAAAAAGAAGAATAAAAGTAAAGTCATCAAGGAACCTGATGAGGTAGATAAGACACTTCCCATGCAAGAGGAAGAGGAGTTTGAGAAAAAGCCTAGTGAGATTGCACATGCCTTTGTTCCTCTTGAAAGTCAAACCTACAAAAGACTTATCTTGGAGCTTAGAGATGAAAGAAAAGAAATAGCTCGTCTTAAAGCAGAAGATAAGGTCAACTTGGCTCAGATGAAATATATAAGAATCGAAGGAATCCCACTAATCACAAAATATATAAGAGTCGAGGGACTCCTGATGGCATTCAGGTTTGAATTAGTACTCATAACTGGATTATCACAAGTCTGGGATGTGGATATATATGTACCACATTTATTAACTTTATGCCTTTTAGAAGGAAACTTTGGTAAAGACTCAAGATGCGGTGGTAACTTCAAAAAATGACTAGACCTGCGAGGAAACTGGTCTTGTTCCACGATGACTTAAGAATTGAGATATAAAACCAAATCATAGGGCCAACTAATAATTAGAGAGCACACCAATAATAAAGAAAAATGGCCAATACACCCAAACATGATATAGTGGTTGGAAAAGGGGCCTCCCTCACTAGATTAGGTATGTCTCGCCCAAGAGGGTCCTGAGATTTCCTTCAAAATATTGGAGGTATCATAATCAATTATAAGGGCTGTCGTGGGCTTAACAACGGAGCTAGTTAGATTTCCCTGGAGAGGTAATCCTCCATAAAGGCTATGGTCTCTCTTACACTTATATAACTTAGGGTACCTACAAAATAACCCCTGCAAGTAACCTATGTGGCTACCTATGTCAAGTAACTTGAGTCACCACAATATAATCAATGCAAAGGTGAATATTTGCAAGTCTGATCCACCATATGGGCAGGGTAACAAAGCCCGAAATATTGAAATCACTACCTCTCATGGAGGTAAAGGTACTATCAAGACCCTGGAATATGAATAGAACCCCAGAAATATCTCTGATGCTAAGAAGGTATTAGAGGGATAACTCTACAACCAACTTCGTGCGACCTCATGCTTAACTCTAGTGTGAGCGGAGCCTTTTGATGTCACTAATTACACAATGGGTTTCACCACTCCATAGTTAGACACATATGTTTAGTTTAATAACCTTGGAGAATTTTACTCACAAAATCCTATTCCAAGGCCCTATGTCTTATACTTGTGTGTGTACACTTGAAAAATAAATTTGTTTCTAATTAATTTTAATTAATCAACGTTAATGTTAATGGCTTTTGCTTACTCAAAAGGTGTGGTTGTGAAACTGATGGTATTACGACTCATCATATAAAAGAAGAGAATATAAAAACATTGCTAAGTACTACTCTTGAATTTCAAATATATGCTATGCTTATAAATGCAACTTTTATATTGCAATCTCTACAATTTCAATGAAATGCAATCTCTCCACTTGTGTCAAAATCAATGCGAAGTAATCAAAAGAGAAAATTCCATAATGGAAAATGAGAAAATGTTTTTATTTATTTTTTATATAAAGAAAAGAAAATGCAAGGACTAAATAAGAACTTCACGTCCAGACCCTCCTGCAAGTAAAAAGAGATAAGCCAAGAAGAATAGCAAGAAGAAAACACTAGGACAACCAATGAAAAATATTATAAGAAAGAATACCGCCAAAAAATCCAACAATAATAAGGTTTCCTATCACTCTGTAAGCACTTAACAGTCATGACAGAGACCTAAGAATACTCAACAACCAACCAAAAACAACCAGCAAACACCAAACTCAACCAACAAGACTAAAGAGATGAGAGATGATGTATGCGACTGTTTGAGAAAAAATCGCGTATGTACACACCCTACAGGAGGACATCTCTCATATGTACAACTCTGTCAAGGTAAAAGCCATGTATACCCGGTAAAACACTGTCGGGGAAAGGGTTAAGGTAAGAGAATCATATGCAAAGTAAAAGTATGTAAGGTAGCTAGAGAGGTAGTGGGGGGGCCTAGAGGGCCCATAGTTATAATAGTGGAGGCCATTCAATGTAAGGTGGACTAGGTCCACTATATTATTAAATAAGACCCACTATGGTAGTTAGATATAATAAATGGGTACTTAGATACAATAAATGTAAGAGGACTTCTTAGAAGGTTCTACTTCTAGAAGATTCCTCCTCTAGAATGTTCTTAGGTGATGGTATCACTATATAAATAAGTTCAAGCAATGGAATGGGACATGAATAGAAATTTTTTTATTGGAGAGGTATCTCAAAAGGAGGATGCCCCCTCGAAGAGACAAGTGAACAGAAGAGGATCCCTTCCATAATAGGATCCATTGTACGATGTTACCCTACCTCAAGGGTTTGGTAATAATAAAGTGTGGTTTCTTCTATCTTACTATGTGGATCTATTGTGTATTCAATATTTGTGGTGATTATATTTGTATATCTATTCAGGAACTTAACAAGTGGTATCAGAGCACTTTCCTTGGCAAAACATTGTGGGCAAATATTTTTTATTTTTGCAGATTGTTTTTTCGGAGAAGAAAAAAGAGGGCCACGAAATTCCAGAAATTTTTGGTATATTTATGTGAAAAAATTACAGAAACAGGTTGTATATATGAGTTCCTCTTAGAAAACCACCCAATTTGAAAAAATAAATCATCCGAAACAGAGTCTGGGAAGTCAAGATATTGAAGTTTTAAAATCTATAATTTTTCAAGGTTTTTTCCACGAACGACGACGTGGTTTTTATTTTATTTTATTTCAGTAGCATTTAGAGGCCAAATTTACCCAAACAAATTACATATCTGAGTTCCTCTCACAATTTCACCCAATTTAAAAAAACAAGTCAGTCGAAATGGAGTCCGAGAAGTGAAGTTATGAGCATTTTAAATTCAACAGTTTTTCAGGGTTTTTCTGGAAAACGCCGCGATTTTCTGGAGTAATTTATTGTTCTATTTTTGGGGTTTTTTCGTGATGGGGGTGGGAATGCAGAGTTCATAAATTTTCATAGGGTTCTCAGATGGCTATTTATTCTCAAACCCTCAAAGAAATTTTACAGATTACTGAAGCATTCAAAGCCCAATTGTTTGACACATTGAATGACAGATTGGATGGCTTTGTAGATGGACTCAATGATAATTTTCGTAGTATTCAAGATTATTTGAATAACATGCAGGAGAGGTTTCCTATGGCGAACCTCAGGGATGAATATAATCAAGAAATATATGTTTGGTATGATTTTGAGGCCGATTGCGATGATTGGTATATGGATAGTTGTCATTTCTGGGATGACAACCACTTCCATATTTTATTTAATGACTCTACTCCACCTTCTGTAGAGAACATCAATGTCCCACATCAGGAGCCAGTTACCAGCATCCAGCTTGCATATTCTATAATGGTATTGTTCCTTCCATATTTATCTTTGATCATCTCCCACTATGTGGATGGATATTCTTATTTGGATCCACATGATAGGTGTCAGTATTGGAAGCATCAGTTTCAGTTGGTTATTGGGTGTTGATATCTTCCATGTGGGGTTCACATGAGTAATTGGACATGGGACCCTGGTTTACAATGGAGGTTGGACTAATTCATCATGGTGGCTACCATTTCTCGATGGGACCCTGGTTCTCTAGTCTACTTCAGCACTATGGTCCACACTTATCCATGGGACCCTGGTATATGGTTGTACATCAAGCATTGAGGAAAACACTTTCATAAGGGGAATGGGATGTAAGGTAGCTAGAGAGGCATTGGGGGGGGAAGAGGGCCCAAAGTGATAACAGTGGAGGCCATTCAATGTAAGGTGTGTTGGAAAATATTTAACAGATAGTTAACAGATAGAAAATGCTTGTCATTGATGGCAACAACGAAGATGACATGAGAACAAAAAGTTTGTAATTGACAGGCAAACAGAAGATAAGTTCAGAGAGGTGAATGATCGAAGGCAGCGAATGATCGAAGGCAGCGAATGAGCGAAAGTTTGAGAAGAAGAATCTCTGATTGTTGAAGAGGGAGACAGATCTCAGTCGTCAGATCCGAGCACAAGGTCCGACCATCGTTGGATTAAGGATAAACTGCACGCTCTTTAAAGTACAAGGAGAAGTGGGTGTAATTGCAATATGAAAAATCACGATGAAATCTGAGCCGTCAGATCAAGCTTTGATCTGGACCGTTGATCCCAGTCCTTGTCGGAGTTTCAGGGATCGCGAGTTGGACATGTCAAAGTTTATTG
>JASDQU010413903.1:0-10408 GCA_032191745.1 Picea mariana
CGCGGGTTTTGCACCCCACAGCCGCGCTTATGCGCCCGATATACGATGATGTTGCGCGCATGCGCGCGTTCTCAGTGGGTGCAATGCGCTTTTTAATTTTTTTTAGCCATTTTTGTATAGTTTTGGCTCTTTTGTTGTGCTATGGAACTAATCCTTGTGCCATGAATGATTGTTTTTCTGTGCTGATGACGCGGAGTTCTTGTCGCCCTGTGCGGACGAAATTTCAGTGATAACAGTGAGTACAGTTTTTTAGGCATTTCCCTTCTTTTATCTCAATCTGTGATCATCCAGCTTTATGTGTTTATTGCTTACATGTAAAGTTGGTCCCTGATTGTTTTCATTCTTCTTCCAGGTTACCTTTGTTATTATATATGGTCCACGAGAGCCCCATCCCATTCCAATAGGATGAACTCTTTTTATTTTATCATTTAAGTATCACAGATGTTATGTTGTGATGTTTTTGCACACATTTTATTTGAACTTCAACAACCAATTTGTAATATTCTTTTAAAGATTGTCACATAGAGCTATTTTTAGAGCTCATCACTTTGTGATTTTTGACTTTCATTAAAGCATGAGATCTTGAGTATGTGTTCCCATTACATCTTCATGAGATTAAATATTTGAAATCATTTAAATCCCTATGTTTTGGACCTTCACTCTATTTTTTGTCTTACATGTCTTGCTTCGAATTATTTTCCCCTTACTCTATCAATGGATCTGGTGGAATGGATGAATTTATTCTGTATGTTTTAATTTAAGTTGTTATTCTTTTATTTGTTTACCACCTGGTCCACTCTCAAGCATTAATGATATGAATACATAAATCTATTATTTTTTTAATAAGAGAATCTATAATCTGAGTGAGAAAGAGGAGCACCACCTCTATTAAAATGAAGAGGGTATCTTAATAATTTTACAAGAATACCTTGCAAGGTTGACTCTTGTCCTTAACAAAAAAAAATATCAATATTTTTGGCAACCATTCTTGGGAGAATTAAAAAAAAATCAATCTTCTTGTTAGGCAAACCAAAAAATATTTTTATATTTTCATTAATGACCCATCATAATCTAGTGCAACCTCATCTTCCCATTGGATTGGAAGACCAAAGAAGCATTTTGGATCGGTTATATAATTTGGTATTAAACACAACAAGAAGTCGAGAGGAGCTTGAACAATCTTAGGAATTTTTGGGTTGACAGAAACTTCCAATTTGTGAAAATGTAGAAAGGTGAATCCAATAAAAGGGTTCTTAATCTAGCCACCTTGAAAAAAATTGAGGGTCCTGTAACAAGAAGTAGAAGAAAAATTATTGAACAAGCAAAAGAAGTTGGTAGTTCTATGATTCAATATTTGAACTACTCACCACCACTCTTAAATACAGCTCCACCATTTATCCCTCCTCAAGAAAGGATGGGAGATTGTGAAGACCCTGATCAAGAAAAAGGAAAAGAAGAAAGACAAAATGATGAAAGACGAAATGAGGAAAGATAAAATGATGAAAGACGAAATGAAGAAAGAAGAAATAATAAAAGACAAAGAAACCAAAGATTAAGACAAAGAATAAGTCCTTTGGATCTGGAAGGAGAACAACATCCTTTACCAAATTTTCTTGTTGGTTTCCTACCTATATTCAGTGGTGATGGTGTTATGAATCTAGATAAGTACCTTGACCAGTTTTTGACAATCTATGCCATTGATTTGGTAAGTCATGATGATGTTATGGTTAGATTTTTTCTACAAACATTTATTGTCCCCACATATGACTAGTATTTGTCTCTTCTTGAGGATTCAATCACTTATGTTGATGACATTGAATATGCATTCATGAATAGATATGCCCATCATATGGCATACCATACTCTTCTTACTCAATTCACCCAAATTTATTTGGAAAAGAATGAAAAAATCAGAGACTTTAAAATCTCTTATTTTTCAGGACATTGCAATGAATTCCTAAAGGACAACATCCCAATCATCATGTCATTCTTGGATGTTATAAGAATGATATGATTGCAAATGTCAAATATGCAATCAAGTATGCATGGATTGGTACGTTGGAAGATGCCATGATAAAGGCACGAGAAATGTTGATCTGAACATTATAATGGGATGAGTACAATGACAAATGAGGACTCTTACCTTGTCAAATCAAAGCACTGCTACACCGACTTGAACCACGGAGTATAGAGGTGTAGGAAGATGCATTTTCCAAGGGAAACCCAAAACATGCAAAATGTTCCTCCATCAAATGATGTTCCACATGCACAACAAGATGTAGAAATTTCCAAACTCAATAAAATAGTTAGACAAATGCAAGATAATTCAATTGAAAAGGATTGGTGAACAAAGGCCCCGACAAGAATGTCAAAACCCTAGAGTACCTTCATATGGTTTCAAAGAATGTCCTGAAAGAAATCAGAACAATGATGATCCTATTCCTAGATCTAGAGCCTCATGAATTCCCAACCCCAATGTCATAGTGATGGAGGAAAATTATGATGAATTGCCCAAAGAGGATGACCAGATCCTAGAACCTCAAGACATTAGTAATGAGACATCTTCCAAAATCTTTGAATCCATGGAAATGGACAATGATATGTTTCCATTTATAGAAGAATATTGGAAAAAAGATGAAGAATGTTTAGATAAAGAGAAGCATCATCAAGAGAATGTCGTCCAAACCAGGGCACAATTGAATAAGTTCAAGGGAAAAAATCCAAATCCTCCACAAATGGATAAAACCAAAGGATTTAGAAATGAATTAGCAGGTCCTTCCACATCAAGAAATGTTTATCCTCAAATAAATCCTAGAAATGTGGAATATGTCTCTCAGAGAACTAATGAAATGGTAAATTTTGCAAGAATGGCCTACAATGTTGTCGATGAATTAACCAAGCTATAGATCACTCTTCCATTCTTGAAAGTGGTCAAAATACCCCAACAAAAAGATAACTTACTCAAGGTGCTATGAAATGAAGACCAACATGATACAAGAGTGGAGGCAATAGTCATGAATATTCAACAACAACACACTACTCCATTTACAATACCATGTGGTAAAATTAATCCTTTATTTATATCTTTGGAAACACTTGAGTTGATATTGCATAATTGCATGGTGGATAGTGGAGCTATGAATAATACCATGTCACTTTCTATAATGGATCTTGTTGGTTTAGAGTGCACCAAATATTATGAGGCCAACGAAATTATATATGTAATTGATTCAAGAAAAGTACCGACATATGGAGAAATTAAGGAATTTTGTGCGTGGATAAGTTATGCACCACATATTAAGACATTGTTTACCATAATAGGGGTTGATTTACCGACAACTTATGGTGTTTTTATTGGAAGAGAATGGTGTTTTCCCTTGGGAGGTTATATAATGAATGATGGAAGCTACATGATGCTCCCAAACAAAGAAGGAGGTCTTACCAAAGTGCTCCGCGAACAAAGGAGTCATGTTTCCTTCAATAAGAAAGAAATTTAGGCAATGGAGAATTATGTTGATTATGACCTCAGAAATTACGCCATTTCGAGTAAATAATATATAGAGGTTAAAATAAATGACAGACCTCAATTCAAAGGATTCTGGAAAATGTTTTTGATGGTGCCTCCTCTAAATTCATAGCCAGAGTGGGTGTAGTGTTTAAAATCCTTGAAGGAGGATTGTATCGTCATGAATTTAGATTGCAATTTGTGTGTACAAACAATGAATTCGAGTATGAAGAATTAGTACAAGGGTTGACACTTTCTCACTAGATGGTAATCATTGACATTGTAATAATGGGAGACTCTAAGCTAGTGGTCAATCATGTCTGGAAAAGGTATAATATCAAGAAGGATAGGTTGAAGGCTTACGTAGTAAGGATTTGGGACCTCATTTAAACATTCACTTCTTTTAACAAAATATTCATACCAAGAGAAAGGAACTTGAAGGTCGATTCAGTTGTAGTTTTAGCCTCACTGTTCAATCCTGATTCAGCCTTAGTACATGATTTGTTTCAGGTCAAAATGATTTTTCGTCCTTCGGTACCATAACATCGGGACTTTTGGCAAGTTTTTTAAAATGAATAACATGTTTCTAAATTCCTTATGGCACTAGAAGTAATGGACCAAAACGTGAAAAAGTCAATACCTCAAAAAAACACAAGTATTATGATAAGTTAGAATTCTCGAATCACAGAAAGGATTCACATTTAAAGGGTCTCGTCCTTTTGGAATCTCTTTTTACCAGATATGATCAAATATGGAAGACTAAAATGAGTGAAGAGCCTTCACTTAGGAAAATCCAAGATACCCAAAAAGTAAACTTTGGAACTCAAGAAAGATCAAAGTATTTAAATTTGGGAAGCACTTGTAACAAGGATGAGGTTGAACAATAGATTAAGTTGTTCAAAGAATTTCAAGATATATTTGCATGTACGTATGATGATCTTAAAGAATATGATAAAAGCATCATCCACCATGTCATGCCATTAAAGGAGGGCTCCAAGTCGATAAGATAGAAGCCAAATGTGATTAATCTTAAATTGAAGCCTATGGTCAAATTAGAGCTTGAAAAGATGGAAAGGATAGGATTATTTGTTTAGATAAACATTCAAAATGGATCTAGAACCTGGTGGTTGTTAGAAAGAAGAATGGGGAAATACACATGTTTTTGACTTTCGGGATCTTAACCAAGAATCCTTAAAGGATAATTATCCTTTGCCAAACATGGAAATGTTGTTACAACGGGTAACTTGTTTTGTGGTGATGGTTATGTTGGATGGATATCCAGGGTACAATCAAGCACTCATAGTAGTTGATGATAGGCACAAAACAACTTTTATAACAGTTTGGGGAGCATACACCTATGGTCAAATTCTCTTTGGGATAATGAATGTCGGTGATACTTTCCAAAGAGCAATGGATCATGCATCCAGAGATATGTTAGGAAGGACAATGGCAGATTATCAGGATGATTTGACAATTTATTCAAAACTAAGAGAACATTTTAAACATCTCAAAGAAGTTTTTGAATGATGCAAATTATACAACATATCCCTCAACCCCAAGAAATGTTTGTTTGCACTTTTAGAAGGAAAATTATTGCGTCATATTATAAGTTAATATGGGATATATATAGATCTAGAAAGAATCAAATCCATACTTGAATTGAAACCACCTACAATTTGAAAAGTTGTCCACTCCTTTTTTGGCAAAATAAACTTTGTTCGAAGATTTGTTCGAGATTATGCTTCAATTTTAAGCCAATAAACAAGTTATTGAAGAAAGATCATGTTTTTTAATGGACTAACGAAGAACAAAAAGTTTTCTCAATATAAAGTTAGCAATTTCCTCTACTCCAGTTCTAGTTAGCCCTTATTTTGACAAAGATTTCATTTTATATTCTTTTGCTTCAGAAGAAACTATTGTTGTTGTATTGACCCAAAGGAAGGACAAAAGGGACGAACATTCAATTTCTTTCATGAGTAAAGATTCACAAAAATATGAATTGAAATATTATGTAACATCCCCACTATAATCCCTAGTTTAATTAATGCTTAATGTAGATATAATGTGGCTATGGTTACATGTAAAAATAATGTGGCTATGGCCAAAGCGATATATATGCAAAATGTATTTCTATGTTTTTATAATAAAAATGTGATTCTAGCAACTAAGCGGACATGGACAGAGATGAGGGTTGAATTAATCCACAAAACAGGGGAGGGTTTAAGTAAATGTCTAAGAGGGTTCCAAGGGGGAATTACCCATGTATATTAATTCAATCCATTTTCCTAAATTTGATATTGGTATATGAACCTTCGAATTTATAATTGAGCGTTCCCAAATCCAATCATTGAATACATGTAAGAGGGTGGGTGTGAGTGGTCACATCACATAGTTATTAGGAGCATGGGGGGCTGAGTACAATCAGCTTCAGAAAGTGTGTGAGACAAACAAGTAATCCAAAGAGAGGAAATAATTCGTATGGGCAACTACATTAGTTTTACACATTCAATTTTGGGGGCATGAACAACAAGTAGAGAGCAAGAAAGAGAATTTGGATCTAGAACATCCATGGAGGGTGAATTCTAGAGCATGTTGGATCATATTAGAGAATTTGGAGCTGAAGATTGAAGAGCCAAGTTGTTAGGACCAAAGAGAGAACTCATGTGTGAGTTGCACTGTAACAACAAGTGTTTGTTGGTTGTTTTTCTTGCCAGGAAATTCCCTTGAGTTCCCAGCTGAGAGATTCTTGGTTATCTATGCCAGAGAGACCATGATAAATGAATGGGATGCCCAAGGGACTGAGATCAGTGAAGGGGTACATTCCTTGGATTGGAAAGATCAAGAGGAAGAGAGTGGAAAATTGGGATAGTTGTAGGAGAATATCAGTGGGTTGTGGGATTTTTGAGCTGTGAGTGGACAGTGAAAGACCACCCTCTTGTGTGGATTACTAGCCTCAGCTTGGGGGTGACTTGTTATTGAGATTTGAAACAACAATTCTATGTTTGGGTGGAACGTTCGTCCCAAACAACTAGTTGCAAAACTAATTTGGAAGATAAGAGTTTTATCTTTTTTTTGTCTTGTATTTATGAGTTAAATTGTTGTGCATGACTCTGTGTAATTGAGAAGAATTTATATGTGGCTATGTTGGTTTATTAGTTGCATTTCATGTCTATTTTATCATGTTGTAGATGCATATAATTTATGGTAATAGACAACATTTAAATATGTATATAGATCGTAGTTGGAAGCTACAGGGAATTGACTTAGCTATAAAAAATTTAATTTTAAGAGTATCATGCACCGTAATGTTCCTCGCCTCGGTGTTACAGCAATTTTTGCAACACCCTATGCGTCATGCTTTGGTGGCTTACCCTTTCCCTCTACAAACTCAGTTTCCCCATTTTTCTCAATCAAAGTAAAAAATTCAAAATTGTGTACATATACGTGGGCTACAGTTATACAAATTACGTATAAGAAAGTTGCTCCATTACCGCCCACGTACATAAGGTTTTGTGCTCAAAATTAAAATTATTTCATATTTTCCATGCCAAGTCAAGGGATCTGTGATCCTTGGCCCTTCATATGCTAGAAACTCTTTGATTTGACCCTTTAATTCCCTCTGGAGGCTATAAATTAAGCCATATACAAGCCTTGAAGGAGGAGAAAAAGTTGAGAGCAAGTACACACTAGAGAAATTTTGCCTCATATTACATCCTTGAGTCTGCATCCCTTAGTCCCTTAAGTCTGACCTCTCCTTATGTTTACCCCCCAAGCTCTCCCTATATTGTGAAGGAGGAACCCAATTACTCCTAGAACTTGTGAGCTTTCCTTGTAGAGGATTGAAGTGGTGAAGGCCCAGGTGGAGGGACTTAGTTTCTTGGTTTCGACAAGTTGTTGATATAGAAGTTGTCACCTATGTCCTTCTGTTGATTATATTAATAGAAATACTATTTTCTCGTCCAATTATATGTTGCAAAAGATTATATTATTTTCCATGGGTAAATTTGCTATACATGTTGAGGGATTATGTTAGTTTATATGCTAATACTTCATACATTTTCCATATTCATGTGTATCTTGGATGTTGAGGACAAGTTCTAGGTATCAAGCATTAGATTGTGATCTCAACGGTGGTCTCCTATGAATGTCCCAAAGAGGTAGGCTTCTAGCCTTTCTTTTGTTGGCATTTCCATTTATCTAGCATATTTGAGATTTGAGTTGATTTCTTCGTGTTGTTATGTTTTTTGTTGTCCTACTCAAACCATATAGATTTATTCCTCGTAACACTCGGCTGGGGCATGTTACATTATGGTATCAGAGCATATGGTTCAAACAAAAGGCTTGTATGGGCTCAAACCAGTGCAAGTTTGACAAATTTTTTGTTGCATATTTTGTCTGTGGAAAATTTGGGGAAAAACAAAGAAAAGCAGAGTGAAATCCCCAAATTCGTGAACAAAATCTAAGTAGAAATTACTTATGATTGTCTAAGAGAGGTTCAATGGAGTATATATGCATATTTGTCGAGTTAAATTCAACCTGGAAGGTCCAAATTCGAGTTTAAATGGTCATTGTAATGTTTTGTAGAGTTCAGTGAATCGATGGTCAAGATCATGTTTGATTGCGAGATCAATGGTTGAGATTCTCTTTAATAAATTTAAAAATTCATAAGTTTGCAACCATTTGAAAGGTTGAGTAAATCAACGACCAATATTCATTTCAATGGTTGGGAAAAAGGATCATATCGATGGTCTGTATTAATTTCAGTCTTTGGAAGGTTGGAGTAGAACCGATGGCCAAGACCATCTTGAGTGAGAGATTGACGGCCCAAATTCACCTGAGTTTTTGTCGAAATTTCTAAGTGTTCAATTTCACCAAGAGAAATCACTGACGATCGAAGATCGAGTCGTCTGAATTGGCAAATAGTTTGGGTCAACCAAAAGAAATATCTGACGGTCGATGGTCAGGAATTGGAAAAGTTGGACAAAGTTGGTATATCGACAGCCAAGATCATTTCTTAATGGGAGATCAAGGGTCCAAATTCATTGGGGATTTGATCGAAAGTTTTCTAAGTGCTGAAGTTGGCCAAGAAAAATAGTCGATGGCCAATGGTCGGGTCGGTCAATTTGGCGAAGTGTTTTTAGTCGCCAACAAAAATCGTCAATGACCAATGGGTTGATGGTCGGGCGTCAGCTAATTCAGTGAATTATTTCAATCAAGCAAGAGAAGTTCTCGATGGTCGATGATCGATCGTCAGTCGAATTGGCAAGGTGTTTGGGTCGTCCAAGAGAAACTGTCAATGTCTGATGAAGGAAATTGGGTGATCACATGTCATTCCATGTTAGCATCCATGTGTCATGACACATCATCGTCCACATGTCATGCCACATCATCCTAGAAGTGGTCGATGGTTGACGGTCAAGTCGGTAGAACTAGAGAAGTGTTTCATCAGTCAACGGAGATGAGCTACGGTCGATGGGTCGATGGTATAGCATTGGAAAAATTGATGAAGAGTTTCATTTTCTAATGAAAATCATTGATGGTCAATAGTGGGGTCAGTCGGTGATCAGGGGATCAAAATTTGCTCAAATTTCAAAGTGCTCGGAATGCGACGAAAACAGTGCCATTGCGTCCGTCTCGTCTTCCTGATTCTGGCTGTATATTTACTTTGTCAAATGGAATCTGTATGGAGAAGATATCGTGATCTGTTCACCAAGCCAAACAGGCAAAAAAAATTGATGTTGACTGTACCAGTCCGTACAGTCCATACGGTCTGACGTGGCAGGACCGTACGACCATACCAAGGTGACGTGGCAAGCAATGGTTGGTTGACTGTTAACGAATCAGGAGATGACACGTGTCAATTTGGTGGCAAGTGGTATGAGGACACGTGGCCCAATCCATGGGTGCCACGTGTCACTCATTATTTGGTTATTTGGTTATGTAAAATTTGTGGTGGAGTCCACGGGGTTCGACCCCCGAACCTCCCCAATGCACAACGCCTTCGCACAACCCTTCTACCAACGAGCCATCGGATGGTTCTTATTTAATACATGGTTTCAATATATTTTAAACTTGTTTATTGTATTAAACAGAGGGGGGTTGGGCCGGGGCCTAGCCCCGACCCGTGGACTTATCATATAACATATGACCATTGTAAAAAAAAAACGCGCGCAAATTATATTATATCCATATATACCATATATACCTTTGTGTATAAAGCGCGGGGTTGAACCATTTAGCCCGTGGGTTTTGTTATATGACCGGTGGTATAATGTGTGCGGGAGTTACATGGTTCTTCAACAGATTAACCACCTTTTGCCCATGCGCGAGGTCATATGCTCTCATACGCCCAGGTGCCTAAGCGGTTAGGGGCTAGAGGCACCTTAACCGTCCTACGGTTTGCACCGTTGGCGCGGTTGCACCTGGTGTTGGGTTTATACGCTTTAAAATGCGTGTGAGCCAGGTTCAATCAGGGGGGGTACGTTTTGTAGATGCAGAGACAGCAAGCTTGAAGAGGGGGACTTCCAGGAGGCCTAACTTCTTCATTTTTCGACCGATTGAGGTGCCAAAAGAGCCCAGACAGGGGTTTTGGGATGCTCTAAAGCCATTGGAGCAGTCGGTTTGTCAGTTTGAGCATTGTAAGACATGTTTTTAAGAATTTTTTGAGCAATTAATAATAATGATCCATTGGAAGCTGGACCAAGAGATGTAGCCCATAAGAGGGGTGAACTCCTTTATCAATTGTTGTGCTTATGTGTTTATGTTCAATGATTATGCTGTTGTCTATGTGTAATTTGCATAAGTAATCCTTAAATCTATGTGTTGCAAACTGATCCATTTGCTTTAAACACATAGCATTCACTTGCAATAATTTTCAAGTATTTCAAGTCTTCTTCATTTTTA
>JASDQU010413908.1:0-10384 GCA_032191745.1 Picea mariana
ATTAAGTATATGATAAATTAACCTCAGATTGAGTGTCAATTGATGGTTTAAATGCCTCCATCATGTGGAGGATGGAGACCTAACACACATTCCCATGCCTTCATTTCACTCTCTCAACAGGTACAAGGTGGTACAGGGGATTTCATTCTATGAAGTGAAGCTTCAAGCATGACTTTGTGATGCCTCTGTGTAGGACAAATTGCACTTACTTCCATCATGAACCTTGTTAGTTGCGAAATGGATTTAAGGATCTCTCATTTTAGCGGGTTGCCCCAGTTCGTCGTGGTCTCTAGTGTTCTAGGTCTTGGCTCTTTCAATGGTGGTGTTGGTTGCAGTGAGCTCCTACTGATTATCTACCTAATTGGGTTTCTTTGTTCCCCTTGTTTGGTTTTTCGTTTAAATTTACTTCCCCTTCCTTTGGCCGTATCTTGGACACATATCCTATTAGTCATTTTATGCGAGATTGTCCCTTTGGTGTTTTCCTATACTCTTTTGATTGTTGGGCTCATTTGGGTGGTCTCAATCCCCCTACACTTATCTCTCTTTTATTGGGCGATTTTCATTGTAGGTTTGGCCACTCTCTCGTCTAGATTCCTCGCTTTCAAACCACATCTCTCTTGTTATGGATATGGGATTCATTCGTGCCATGTTCCCCCTTTCCAAAAGTGGTCTTCGAGAGTGTCTTTGGCTTGTTTCCCCATGTAATCTTGCTCACAACGCGACCATGAAACCAACCACTTTCACCACAGGAGCTTCTAGTAGTCACARAATCTCCCACAAGCACTCTCCTGCTCTGTGTGGGCCTTGACCTACAAGAAAACCACCCGTCGCACCACCTACACCCAAAAATTTGTAACCTAAGTGATCACTACCTATTAGTTTCAATTCTMTAGGGTAATTATAAAASAAATTCAGGATATGGAGAGAGAAATTTAGTGGAAATGACAAAAAAATTCCAAAGAACAGATAACCATTGAATTCAAGGAATTATTGTATGACCCTAATTTCTCTGAAACCAAGGACACCAAAATTGCAAGGCTCATAGAACTCCAATGACTCAACAAAATTTTCATTCCTCGGATTGTAGAGGAGCATGGTGACCCTCACACTGCTCTCTAGAACAAGATTCATTGCGTAGATCATAAGTTTGACATTTTTTGTAGAAAGGTTTTCATATTGGAATTCTTAGAGGCTCCACCAGGGTATTATTTGGAGGCTCTTGCATAGCATGCTAATTTTGACCATTTGTATTGAACTGATCCTTTTGATCCTACTCTAGTGGACGAAGAACCAAAGAAATAGACCATAGAGGAAGTAGGGTCAAAGCCTCCTGATGACTCTCAGGCCTATCCTTCTTATCCAATTTACATTCTCTGTCGAGAAAGAGTATCAACCCCTCTCTCATCCTTTTATATTTTGTTATTGGTTAATAGTGTATGATATCATTAAAACACAATTATGTCAATGTTTCTAGTTTTCTCAGTTGAACTATGTCATTTCGAATGATAGGACATATGCTTTTTTTGTTTCCACTCCTATGGTCTTGGCTTCTCCAGTGGTAGGCCATAGGTGTTGCTAATTGTACATTTTTTTTTGTACTATATTAATACTAAAGGACCAACTAGATTGAAAAAAATAGTTCATGAGAACTTATGTCTAATGTAATGAAAATGTATATTCTATTTTTTCTTTATTATAGTTCAAAGTTGTATGTCTCTTATGTTTTGAGAAGAAAATGTTTTTTTTTTATTGGCTTGAATATTTTAATGGGGATTGAAGGATAAATGGATAATATAGGTCTTTTTTTCTTAGAAGCTTAATTGGTATATGCAACAATAATAGAAATTTCATTTTAGACATGAGCATGAATTTTTCATTCCCCTTGGTATGTGAATAAAGGATATGTGATTTTCCATTTATCTACATATCTACCACTTCAAATAATTACACTAACTACACATTTACCACTTAAAACAACTACAAGAATCAAACTTTTGAAATTGATTTTTTTTAATCTATATAATGTATATATTAATATTTCACAAAAATAGTACTAATGTAACTAATTGTGGTCTACCACCTAGGAAACTAGGACCACACCAATATTAGATGATCATGTTCTATTGTTTCACAAAAGTTCTGAAAGTTCTTCAAAAAGTCTAAAAATCTGTCTTCATGACTAATTATCCTACTAATATCAAATAAAAAGACACAAAGCTAGTATTTGAGGAGGTTTTTATTGGTGCTCCACATCCTTGACCAAGATAAACAAGGGAGTTTAACCTTGTGGTCCCTGGTTTTGTTGTTGCTAGTAACATATGTCCCTTTGAGCCTCAGGTTCCTCATTTAGTTGAATTGGGTTAATGGGGTACCGACAAAGGCAGGAAACCACTCTATATCCTCCTTGGGGTTGTTTTGGTTGTCAACATGGCCATTGATAGTTATCTCAATGTTGAATACCTCCCTACAAAGTCCATCAAATTTTTGGTCCATCATGTTCAACCTTTGCAAGATTACATATTGTTGATTACCTCTCTCTTCCAATATAAACCAAGTTTGAATATTTTAGTGTCTCTTGTTCTAGAGTTTCTCGAGTCTAGGACTCATTCTTTGAACTTGGTCTCCAGTTCACCCTTGGAAACCTTTTGTCTCTTCCTCTTGATGGCCTATTCCATATTGTCCACCTCAGCCTTAATTTCTACTGGGAATCTACACTGGAAATCTATGGCCACCCTCATGGCATCCATTTGGGTTCTAGTTATGTGTTGAGAAGTTTGTGGGTGGGAGGGGGGTGTGGGGGGCGCGGGGGGCATTTTGATAGAAGAATAAATTTCTCCACTGAACTCCCATTTTCTACCCGTAGGGTTGGTCCCTTTTTCTACAAGTCTCGTTGTTAGAGGAAATATTTTGATTGAATCATAATACGACTAACTAGGAGGAGTGCAGACTAAGAGGCATAGACTGGAATAAAAATGTAAGCATGTGTGGTCACCCCGTCGGATTGAATTTAAACAAGGAGGCATTCATATGGTTTTTTGGAGTTCCTTAGAGAGTTAGGGAGTGGGTCAGTTTCCCAGTTATAAAGATACACTACCTACATGCCTGTAAGAGTAGAGCTTGCAAGTGAAATTGACTGTGAAATTCTCATAGGCAGTAACCACAAATATTTCTTTTGTCAATATACCAAAGTTTTTGTGGATAGGGAGTATCAAAGAAGGCAAAGGAGAGGTTAGAGTATGAATCATATCAATGACCCTACTAAAATCTACTAAGGGGGGAATAGAAACAACTAGATAACCCACATGTGTAACCTTCCCAGTTTCTTTAGAGTTTCTAGAATCCCTTAACCTCAAACCAAATTTTGAAACAATGAACCTAAAATTCTCATGAACATGGTACTTGACGAAAGAGAACTAGATACTAACCAACATAATTTAATTCCATGTAGAGGTGCTGAAACAGGGCCCTAGTCCAACATCCTTGAAGAAACCCAAGCCTCCCTCTTCTGCCACAAAGTCTACCTACATGAATAGGGGATTAGCTATAAGAAAACCACAACCTACTCTTTGCATAATGCCACACCTACCCATCATTTCTTTGACATCATTCTTTAGATTTCCTTCTAGATGGACTAAATTCACCATGAAACCCTTTGTGCCATGTCTTATCGTTGTGAAACCACCACACCCTTTATTCCTATTATTGTGCACGGGGGAGGTATTCTAGTGTCATTGCATACCACTCAATCCAGGTATTTTGAAATTGAATTAGTTTATGTTGCAAAATTGAATTTAAAATCTCAACATCAATCTTGAACTTGGATTTCAAATTCGGGACATTTTCCCCATTTTCAACATATACAATTTGTTGGAGTTATAGTGTGGGAGGATTATAATATGAAGGGAATGAAAGAATGAAAAGTTCCTATGGCTTATGGCTTAATAAAGTTTGAAAGGATTGTGTGTAGAAGATGAAAGAAATTTTGTAAATATGTTGGTTTTCAAAGCAGTTGAATTTAGAGGATATGAATTATTGTTTTAGTATCCTTTTTTATAAAGTCAATTTTGTGAGAAATTAAATTATATCCTAAGGTAAGACTTAATTTTGAGGTAAATTAAGATAGATATTAAGGTTTGGGATGGTATTTCACATTTAAATGTAACTTCATCATATCAAACAAGGTAGGGATTTGTTGCTTTGTAGTATTCAAATTTCCTAGAAATGGTTTTAATGCAAAATTATAAATTTCACCTCAACCTTGAGGTTTCCCGAATATATTTCATGTGAACTTTCAACCTCAAATATGAGTGTGAAATATAAATTATAAATTATAGCAGTATATATTTCAATTCTATCCAACCAAATGCACAAAACAACTCAAGAAAATAAGCATTGAAAAAGGTACTTCAAGGGAATATTTTTCCAGCCCTTAGTGCATTGTTCCCATTAACATATAACATATCTCAAAATTACTTGTTATATCAGATTTATTACAAACATAAATATAACTACTTAGGTTCTATATATTTTTCAAATCATTTAACAAAATCTACTCACTGTTATCTAAGATCAACATGTGTAACAATCTCTAGAAACTACTCAATCATCCTGAGAACATAAGTTGAAAATCAGATTTGCAAGTACACAAAGGTTGGATCACAAATATATATATATATATATATATATATATATATAAGATGAAAATACAAGTACATACCAATAACTTTTCTAAGGCTAGTATAAGATAGTCCTTTGAACTTATCACATGCTAGGACTTTCCAATTATCTCTAACCCTAGTTAGGGTAACCTCAATAAGTTGGTATCACACCAAGTGTCAAACCATGGTCACCAACTCCACTTAGCTAGGAATCACTCCCAACAAAATATGATCGCTCCACCAAAGATCCACAAGTAGCAAGCATACACACTGGTAAGTCCTATTCGACACCTACTCTTGCATCATAGAAGTGTACAAGAGAAAACAAGATAGTATTTCACTATCTTCTCCATATCAAGCACTCAAAGTAGCACTAACATTTCCAATGCCACAAAACCCTACTCTTATTTTCTTGCAAGAACCATAAAAACAAGTGCTTTCTTTACTCCTATAGGGTTTTTCCCAAATCCCACCTTCCTTTATCTTCTTATGGAAAACCCTAACCCTAATGGCTTGATTGTATCAACACAAGAACCCTTGTGTACTAGAAAAGAGTGCAAAGTACAATGAAGAATAACTTCAAGTATAAGTGAAAGAGATAAGTTCACTTTAGTTCTCACATCTCTAATACAAGTATGTGATCAATATGATGAATGAAAACAATGCATCATCTCTTTATATATATGTGGTAGGTGAGGGGATGCCACAAATAATAAAGTGGAAAAGTTCCCAAAACAAGCAACCTAACAAATCACTAGATAGGTACCCATGTGAAGGGATCCAACTCTAAGTGATGCATGTCAAGCTCCAAGGTATGCATGTTTTTCAACCAAGGGTCCCAAGGTGAGAACTCCAAAAGAGGGGTCAATTTATCTTATCCAAAGGTCTCCAATGCTCCACCTCTACCACCTAATCCATGTGCTCCTATAGGTCTACCACACCTCCATGGAAACTCCTCAACTTAAGCATACTTAAGTCAATAACAAGCCTCCAAATGTAAGTAACCAAGTGACCCCATGTTATCTAGGGATTAACACCCTCCTCCTAAATTACCAATGATCCTTCAAATGGATAATCCTCTCAATAAAGAAACCAATCCCTCCATGTGAACCTCATGAAGAATGCCACCATGCCACATAGGTCTCCAACCTCTTAAGGAAATGTGCCACATAAGCATCAAGTGAAGATATAGAAATCCATGAGTAACTTATCCTTATGTGTATGTATGCCGCAATTCAACCAAGTGTAGTCAACACACCATGCACTCTTAATTACATGAAGCACCCCTAAGCATGGTGTTGATCCAGGTGGATATTAGTGGCCACCCACCTATTCCAACTGGCTACTCTTAACAATTTTTATTTCAACACATTTCTCTGTAATGATGACATTTCTTTGTAATTGTGGGTTATTCACTTTTGGGGCTATCCTGAATCCATAGACATCATCCAAGTGGATATTGGTGGCCTCCCATCTATTCTAACTGGATTATTTTGGAAGTTTTCATGTCAGCACATCTTTATGTACTTCCAGGGTCGTTTTGGGGCCCTAAACAGTGATTTCTTGGCTTGCCACAGTCATATTGTGGATAGAGTTTGAGTTCGATGGCATAATGTGTAGTTCTCGAAAAGACCTTTCCAACGGGTGATCACATGACTAAAACAAAGGTTGTATGAAAATTTACGACTCCAGGAAGTTGAGGTACCAACTTACCCATCGGAGCCCACATAACTTTTGGCATTTCATCTCTTAGGGTTAGGTTTTTGGATTTCTAGGGCTTTGGCATTCATGAGTAATGTTAAAAAGGACTCTAGAGCCTCATTGTATTCATGTTACTCAAACATATGCATGTAGCAGCCACATATCTTCTCAGAGATAGCTACCACCATTCAAGCAAATTGTTTTCAATTATGCAATTTTACAATTTTAGCTTATTTTATTTATTCAATATAAGTTATTGTTCACTGGATATCTGTTGTTGTTCTCCATATCTCTGTGTTATTGTATTTAATATTCTATTCATTTCGTTCCTCTCATAAATCCGGATCAGTGGTATCAGAGCGGTTTGCTCTTCATTTATTTTCTCCGTGCATGTCCCCGACAAGCTCTGGGTACAAGAAGTTGGGACTCAAACCAGTCGAGACTTTGCAATATCAGTTGCATTGATCCGGAAAACAACCCATGGGGGACAAGAAGAAATATGATGGAGTAGGAGATCCTTTTAAATTGTTTCTCGAGGAATCCATTGCACGACAAAGGAACGAAATGATGGACAACTTTGCACAGATCATTTAGCGGCTGCCCACAAGAGACACATCTTCATCAAGCAGCCATGCAACCTCCTTCAAGGTATAAGTAAATTTTGATATTACATTATTTAAAGAATTGATAGACGTAGATGTTGTAGATAAATGGTTGAATCTGCTCAAAGGGTATTTTCAGTCCACAATTTTTCCGATAGAGAAAATATTACTTTTGCACTCCTCAAGGTCGTCCCCCATGTTAAGGACTGGTGGGATACTTACTCTAAGCAAAGGGCCATAGAGGAATCTACAATATTTGCGGTCACCCCCACATGGGATTCCTTCAGGGATGCCACTAAAGAAAAATACTACCATGTTGGAAGCTATGAGGACCAGTGCACAAGATGGACCGCATTATGTTAGGAAAGGGACCAGACAATACTAGATTTCACCAATATTTTCCATAACCTGTGTAGCAAATTGGATATCAAAGACTCTAAACGACATCTGTTTCTCAAATACCACAATTTTCTATATAGATACATTCAAACATAAATGGAGTTTCTGGACATCGCATCCTTAGGTGAGGCTTATAGATATGCTATCAATATCAAGAAGAAATTTAAGCAAAAGAGGCGAGATTTTGGATATGCAAAATCCTCACAATCGAAGCAGGGAAAAGGTGGCCCCAACCCACAAAACAAGGGACAGAGAAAATATGGCCACTCTCAGGAAAACCATTCCAAGCCACAACCTAAGAAGGGCAATGAGAAGTCGAAGAAGGACACGAGAAAGTGGTGTGAATACCATAAAATCCCTTGGCACAACACTGAAGTATGTAACTCTAAGAAGTCACTGGTGGCTGAGATGAAAGATTCGGAGTCAGAGGAAGATTCTGACTCTAAATCAAATCTAGAAGGAGGGAAGTGGATTATCGATGTTGAACCCAACACCATTGTCTCTACCACCAAATTCTAGCCAAGCGAGCCAGAAGAACCAAAGGAAGGGGAATGCCTCTTTCACTCACATATGTGGGTAAAGGGGGATCCACTTCATTTCATTGTCGATAGCATAGTTTGTCTAGCGCCTAGACCTTTCGATGGCATTGCACCCACAACCCTACAACATCAACTGGCTTCACCAAGGAATAGATCTTTGCATCAACCAATAATGTCATCTTCCCTACGACATCAAGCCCTTCAAATACGAGGTATTGTGTGATATTGCTCCCCTTTAAGTTTGTGATTTTATTTTAGGAAAACCATATTTGTGGAAGCGACATGTTGTGTATGAGTCTAGACCTCACAATGTTATTATTACTTTGAGTATATAATTGTACAAGATACCAGAGGTAGCGCCGCCTACCGCTATTTATTTAATCTCTGCTAAGCAATGTAGTAAGGTCATTTCAAAGACCGAGAAGTTTGTCTTCTTTGTGATCTATGCTCACAGTAAGCATAATGTCGTCACCACATCCGTGACCTCTACAAAGAACCTCTCTTTGCAATATAAGTAAGTGGACGGGATCATGGAAGAGTACATAGACATATTCTCCTCACCCACTGGGGTACCGACGCACTACCAATTCAAGCATCCAATTGATCTAACCCTCGATGCACCTCTACCTAATGGACTAGTCTATCGTCGCTCGTTGATGGAAAATGAAAAAATCAAGCATCAGATCCAAGAGCTGCTTCAAAAGAGGCACATCAGACCCAACTCCTCCCCTTGTAGAAGCCTGATTGTACTAGTGCAGAAGAAAGACGAGACTTGGTGACTCTGCATTGATTACAAAGCACTAAACAAAATCACAGTCATGAACCGGTACCCAATTCCATGAATTGATGACCTTTTTTACCAACTCAAGGGGGAAAAAGTATTCAACAATATTGAACTAAAGTCTTGCTACCACTAGGTCCCCATTGAACCAACTAATGTATTGAAGACAACTTTCAAATCTAAAGAAGGTCTCTTCGAATGGTTGGTCATGACCTTTGGCTTAACAAATGCACCAACAACTTTCATGAGGTTGATGGATGATGTATTGAGATCCTTCACCAACTCTTTTGTGGTATTATATGTAGATGGCATCCTCATCTTCAGTAGAACTTGGGAGGGAGGAGCACATGCAACATATTCAACAGGTTTTTAGTACTCTGCAGTAGCACAAGTTGTATGCCAACTTGGGAAAATGATCCTTTGGCGTGAACATGGTCCAATACTTGGGCTACATTGTTGATGAGAATGTGGTACATGTGGATCCAACTAAGATCCATGTAATCTGTGATTTTCCAGCCTCGACCACACTAGCTGAGCTTCAGAGCTTCTTGGGACTTGCCAACTTCTATCGACGGTTCATGTTGGGATTCTCCCATATTGCATGGGCCCTCAGCCAAGTGACCAAGGGTAGTGGCATGGAAAATTTCACATGGGTGAAGGCACAAAAATGGTCATTTTATGATCTTAAGCATTGCTTGTGCTCATCTCCAGTACTCTCCTTACCTGATCTGCAACAACCGTTCGAGATTGAGACTGATGCATCCGACTATATTGTAGGCACAATTCTCACTTAGCATGGTCATCTAGTAGCATACCATAGTGAGACACTCTTAGATACCGTTCGTAATACCCCACCTATGACAAGGAAATGTATTCCATTGTGCAAGCCTACCATCAGTGAAAACATTACATTCTGGGAAAGGAGACAATCATCCACACTGATCACAAGCCTTTGTAGTTCATATAGACATAGGGGAAGTTTCAGAACGACCACCATCAAAAGTGGTCCACATGCCTGCAACGGTTCCATATCAACATCAAGTGTAATGTAAGTTTTAAACCTGCGAAGTAAAGCAATGCATATAGATTCTTAAGCAATACAAAAATTAATCAATGGCTCATACACAGAGTACACATAGATTTTTACTGGAAACCCTCAACTGAGAAAACCTTTCTTATTTTCATTATATAGAATTTCACCATTCGCCATACAATATATACAAAGTTTTTAGGTATTCCGTAGATACCAAAACCCTAATCCCTTAATCTGGGATTAATTTACAAATCAGCTAAAAATAGAAAAATCCGCTAAAAATAGCAAAAACCGCCAGACGCAGTTGTCGTATCTGACGCACCCACGCACACACACATGCAAAGAGTATAACACACACCCAACATTCTCCCACTTGTTTTTTTCTTTGCATCCAGGGGTCCAGGGGATTATATAGTCAACAATCCAGGGCAACAATGCCCATTGTCACTCTACACCAAGAGAACTTTTCTGTGCTCACAGACTTTGTCAATGAATATGCAGCATTCTTCAAAGTGTCAACCTTTTCCAGCAACACCTTCTTTTCCTCAACCATGTCTCTCACAAAGTGATATTGAACATCAATATGCTTTGTCTTCGAATGATAAGCTGGGTTCTTTGCCAGGAATATTGCACTCTGACTATCACAGTCTAATCTCACTGCTTGTTGTACC
>JASDQU010413910.1:0-10384 GCA_032191745.1 Picea mariana
ATGCGTTTCAAGCCAATCCATGCTTATGAGTATATCATAGGATCCCAATGGTAATACATTCAAATCCACATGTGTTTCCATTTCATCTATTGTCATCATACAATATTTGACTAGTTCAACTACTTTTCATTTGGTATTGATGTCTAATTGCACTAACCAAGACTTATTATGTTTTCCTTTATTCAATTTTTATTTCTCTACAATAATAGGAGAATCATAGCTTAAACTTGTACCAGGGTCAATTAAAATAGAGACAGAATTTTGATTTATCTTACCTTCAAATTCTACCACGGTAGACTGATGGTCATCCTATCAATTTTCCAAGGTCACATTAATCTTGTGATTGCATATTTCCATGTCATTAACTATTACTACCTACTGAACATTATGCACTACCAAATTTTTGTTCTTATTCAAAGGACAATCTCTATACAGGTGAGGTTCCTTGCAACCCCAACATTTCAATGGTGGTCTAACTAGTTTGTTCATTGAATTAGTTGGTCTATTGTTGTTATGAACTGATACATTTCTCTTCTATCCACTAAACCTTTTACATTTAACAGGTGCATTGTGAGATGCATGGCATGGGTATTTAAATTGTTTCTTCCTAGAATCAAACATACTATTTGTGTTCTTATCTTGCCATGTTTTTGTATTTTTGGACCTTTTCTTAAACTGTCTATAACACAATTTAGCATGTCTTATTACCTCATCCATCGTTTTAGATTTAAGGAACTCAATTTTATTCTTATATGCTTGATGTTGGCATAGGGGCAGACCTAGGGTTCAACTCTAACAACACACCAACAAAACCCTAACTACCGGCCATTTTGGCAACACCTGTGAGGAAGGCAAAGTCTCACCCAAGGTAGAGGAAGGGGGGTTATAGGACTCAGGTGTATGTAACCAAGATGGGACACAGATCTGTGATAATAACACTTTGCAAAGTATTCTAGTAACACTTAAAAGGTGGAATGCATTAGTTCATTAGCTTTATTAATATCACAAAACTTACCCAAAGATAGATCAGTGCAGTAACAACAAAGATTAATCATTTCTACCACTTAGCACATAGAAATGAGTTATATCTAGCAGTCATTCATCCTTAACACAATTAAATCACTAAGCACCAACATATCTATCTAACATACAGAGTAAGCAAAGCACTGAGAATATTCATAATATAAACAACACAACACATAGAAACCAAAGACACAAGATATATGTGGTTCACCCCAGTGTGGGGCTACGTCCACCAACTTCTTCATATTATTTATTATTCTTCAATCTCTTACATTCATCTGCTCTTGTGCACTAAGCCACAGAACCAAGTTTTGCATAGGACATTAGATTTGCACATTGAGCACCAAATCCTCCTTCCAAAACTAGGTCTAAGCACAGAGCTGACTTTGCTATAGAGAACATAGCCTTACATACACATTTTTTTGCACAAAGAAACTCAAAAATACTTGCACTTATCCACTTCCCACTACTACTACTCATTATTCTACAATAAATTCTTACTTATACTTTTACAATCCCTTACAAAAATTCCTAAACATGGGAGAACCCATGGGACAACATCCCATAACCCATTAAAAAACCCTAAAGAACCCCTTGTTGGGTCCATAAAGCCCACCAAATAGGTGAGACCCACGATATTAGCTCCGACTGGGTGCTCCATCTTCGACCAACCTATCGAAGTCCAAAATGTGGTCCAATCCTAACCAAATTTTCCTTAAAACTTGGTCAAGGGCCAACAGGACCCCAACACTCACATCTGACTTGTCCCAAGCCACTTAGCTCTGGAAAATGCTACTTCGAAGGCCTCGAGATTGACTCAAGTTGCCTCAACTTGTTGCTTCGCCTGAGCCTCCTACTCAGTGAGCTCCTGGAACGTCTGCTCTGTAACAGGCCCTTCCAGGCATTGTTCTACTTCTGCAACTACTTGGTCCAATTGCGAGCCCTATCCTTCAAATTCTTCAAACACCTTGTAGGATTCATCCTGCACAGGTTGTAGCTTCTGGGCAGCTTCCATTACCCTGCCTTGGATGGCATTAATCTGCTACTGCACTGTGCACTGCTCTTGAGATCTCTCCATTCTTTCAACTATGGTGAGTATCTTCATCTGCGCCTGCACGAAGAGTGCCTGCTGTTGCACCTTCTGTAACTGTGCTTCCAGTTTCCTTAGCTATGGATATTCTGCGAGGCATTCATAAGTATGTGCACTTCTATTGCTCAACTTTTTTCACTCTGAGGTGAGGGCCCTTATCCTTACTATTGTGTTCTTAGCAGATTCCTCCCTCTGATCATGCACTTCCTATGGGGTGCTTGGTATTGCTTGAACCTCCAACTCTTTTATCCTCGCTTGAAGCTATTGGATGGTCTCATCAAACTTCACCACTTGAACCTCGACTAACTCCTGGTCCTCCTGTGCCAAGCCTGGCATAGAGCAAAGTGATTTATTCACCACTTGTTTAACCCCAGTTTGCTCTACGAGAATTTGTTCCTTTTCTCTCTATAGATGAGCCTTTTTCTACTAGAGCATCACCCATAATTCTTCTCTCTTCCTTTTTTAGGTGGCCATACTATACTGTGCTACATTTATTTTTTCCAAAGCTTCTTCTTTCTCTTGTTTCAAGGCTTTTGTAGCCTTCTCCTTTTATTCCTGGATTCTCTGAAGTCGTGCTTCTGTCACATCTGCAAGTTTTCTTAATTTGGGTAGCTCATCCCCCAATTCTAATATTTGTGATGAAGAAGGAGTTGATAACATAGCTCGACGCACAATCAATTCTTTGTTTTCTCAGTTAATCATGGGTGGCAAAAAGTGGTCCCGACACAGCGTCCAACGGGTTAAATAAGAAGGGCCTCATAATGGATTCTTCCAATGGGTAGGAATGCTTCCATCAATGTGAATATGTTCGTTATGGTGCAGTCTCAATGTCCCAAAATCCAGTCCATCCACCCATAAATGTGTTTTCTAGCCGTTCTGGAGCATTGTTCTAACAATCGAGGCACCTTCAATGGTCATATAGCTTTGCCAGGGAGAAGTACCATTCTGTGTGATCCTGTTGTTTCGGTGAGGTTCGATTCCTCCGAACCTTCCTCCTACAAGGTTCTGGTCTATGAAGTCGTCCATTTGTTCTCTGTAGCTTCCTGTAGCTTTTATAACTTGGCTTTATTCTTATTGATCTTCCTTTCCTTCTCCCCTATAATCTGAGTCTCTCTAATAGTCTCTGGAATCCTCTTTCCATTATTATTCTTATCTTATCCTAGCGTGGTGACTTCATACTGCTAATGTGCCCTCAAAGGATCTGAAGTTAATATCCCTTATCTTAATACTTCCTGGGTGGGTATTCTTCTTTCTTTCATAGATAGGCCCTTCAAACCTTCTTTCATTCTGTCAACCTTGATAGCTAATTCTCTTGCCTTATGTCCCTCTTGCATTGTTACTTTGTTTTATTGCTTCGACTTGTCCTCTCGTTCTTCTATGAGTCGATCTGTTTTCCTAGCTATGAAATCCCTTAGTTCCTTCTTTTTCTTTTCTGTAGCTTCTTCCTCTTCTTTTCTTCTAATGTGATCCTTCTCAATCCAAGTCTTACCTAGAAAAAGTGGGAAAGGGGCATTGTTATCAACAAACTTAATGACTTCAAATTCCTCTTCAGTCGACGTTCCATTAATGATAATAGGTACATTAGTAACTCTTCCACATAAGGTTATCATCTTACCCTTGAACAAGCCTATCCTTCCCAGTGAAGGTACCACAATAGGCTTTCCCAAAATTTCCCAAGTGTCTTATGTCATAATGTTCACTTGTGTTTCCTCATCCAAGACACAGTCTATGTCTAAATCTTCTATTCTTGCACTTATGCACTGTTTTACTTTCAAGATCTCTGGTAAACTGATATCTTTGTGAACATCCATCGTTTCATTTAACTGTAATAACATAGTTTGAGATNTTCTTTCTCTTTATGATTCTCTAGCATGCTCTTATTCTCTTGATTTTCTTCGTAGTTTTCTTGTCTCATGTTCACCCTTTCAACTTTAGCAATCATCCTTGGGAAATCCTCATCCTCATGACCAACAGTTTTACAACAAAGGCAAATAGGACCTGTACTAGGGAATTCCTTAGCAAGATGTCCCGATCTTCTGTAGTTATAACACAATGTCAATCCTCTTTTTCTTTTATATGTTTCATAACCTCTTATATACTATGCATTAGGATCATAGTGTTGGACCTGCAACCTGCAAAAATTCTTTCTAGGTTCCTACATCCACTTATTAGTCCAAAAATTCTTTCTATGCATAGGAATAACATATCTTTCTTCATTTCTATTAGCTTTACTTAGATCAACTCTTTCTTCCAACCGCACCCTAGCTTTCATAATAGGACAAAATCTATTAAACATACCTAAATTCATGCTTTCAAAACAAAAATTTCCACTCATCTTACTCTTATCAAAGCACAAAGCCTTACCTCTTTTAAGATCTTACATCTTTTCTTCAAATCGTATTTCTTTCTTAGCACAAATCTTTGTAAGTTAAGTAGAGTATTGTGCACTAAAACAACAAATCTACACACATAGATTCTCTTTTCTTTACTTCAGTTCCTAGCAATCACAGTTTCAGGTCCCGACAATGGAACCATTTGTTGGCATAGGGGTAGACCCAGGGTTCAACTCTAACAGCGCACCAAAAAAACCCTAACTACTAACCCTTTCAAAAACACCTGTGAGGTAAGAGAAGTATCACCCGAGGTAGAGGCAGGGGGGGTTATAGGACTCAGGTGTCTGTAACCAAGCTGGGACACAGATCTGTGATAATAACACTTCTCAAAGTATTCTAGCAACACTTAGAAGGTGGCATGCATTAGTTCATTAGCTTTATTAACATCACAGAACTTACCCAAAGATATATCGGTGTAGTAACAACAAAGACTAATCATTTCTACCACTTAGCACATAACACTGAGTTATATCTAGCAGTCATTCATCCTTAACACAATTAAAGCACTAAGAAGAAACAGATCTATCTAACATACATAGTAAGCAAAGCACTGAGCATATTCATAATATAAACAACACAACACATAACAAAGAAAGACACAAGATATACATGGTTCACCCCAGTGTGGGGCTACGTCCATCAACTGCTTTGTCTTCTTTGTTATTCTTCAATCTATTAAATTCATCTGCTCTTGTGCATTAATCCACAGAGCCAAACTTCACATAAGACAAGAGATATGCGCACTGAGCACCATATCCTCCTTCCAAAACTAGGTATAAGCACAGAGTTGACTTCGCTATCGAGCACAGAGCCTTACATACACATTTTGTTGCACAAAGAAACTCAGAACTACTTGCACTTAGCTACTTCCCACTATTACTACTCATTCTTCTACAATACATTCTTACTTATACTTTTACAATCCCTTACCAAAAGGCCTAAACATGGGAGAACCCATGGGCCGACATCCCATAACCCATTACAAAACCCTAAATAACCCCTTTCTAGGTCCACAAATCCCACCAAATAGGTGGGATCCGTGATCTCAGCTCTGCCTGGGCACTCCATCTTCGACCAGCCCGTCAAAGTCCAAAAAGTGGCCCAATCCTGACCAAAGTTTCCTCAAAACTTGGTCGAGGGCCAACACTTGAGGCAAGCAACTCATGAATCATTGTACCTTTTCTTTCTCTTCTCTAAGGTAAGGTACTTATCTCATCAAATTTACAAATTTGGTAACAAAATCTTCAATGGTCATTTTTCCTAGCTTAAGGTCATGAAACTCCTTAGCCTTTTCATCAAAATACCTTTGTGTTAAGTATTTATATTTAAAGTAATTTTTAAATATTTTCCAAGTGATTTTGTTGCTTCTAATTTTGTTTACTCTAAGGTTGAAACCTTATTCTCAAGTGTAAGAACACATATCCCTTTACAAGGGTATTAATTTTGGTTCACCATGACTTCCTCATAACTTTATTGGCATAGTTTTTAATATATAGTTTTATATTTTAATCCTTTTAGCAATATAACACCAATGTATAAACTTACTAAGTTTTAACACAAAACCTTTTCAACGTAGGGTGTGGTGCATTGGTTAACTCAGACTTCAAGGATGTGACAGACCAATAAACTCGCATGAACTTCCATGCGTTCTTTGGTTACCTACCACTGTTAGTTTACTTGTCTAATGTCACCAATACCATGTGATTGCTATTACTTTGGAGTATTACACCAACCCAAAATCTCACCACTTTTTCAGTCATGGAGGGTGCAATAACTCAAAACCCAGACTTGTCTATCATTGCTATTCATTTCATTAATGGCCATTACTCGAATATTCATATGGTCAAGGTTGTAATGTAGGTACTCTCTCAATCACCAAGGCTTTGCCTCTTCTTGATTTTGTTGTAGGTGTCGACCAGAAGAACCCTAATAAGAATAATACAGAAGTTCATCCCTTTGTTCACTCTTATGAAAGAAAATACACCAGTGAGTAATGTTCTCAGGATCCTCTGTAATTTTTATCACAAACATTGTCACCTGCATTCAAACTACGGGTTTTATGTCCAGTTACCCAAACCCATGCAACTCTGTGTCGATGTTTGGTGGACACATTGCCTGTACACAACTCAGTATTCTGTGGTGAGTATACCTGAGCATTCAGGTATTAGTTTAATCTTTTTCTTTTGGTATTTATAGAAATTAGAAATTGCAACTTCTTTAAATTTAGTTTATATGTTTGATATTAATTACCCTATGCATTTTCTTGTTTATTTGTAGGAAGGATAATTCTATGGAAGGGTTTTTCTTCCAAACCCATATTCGCAGTACCCACTCCAGTGGATATGTCAACCAACAAGCTCTCATTTTGCTCAACAATGTCATTTCCATAATTCTACGAGTAAGGGTAATGTATTTACCTTGTTTTATTTTGTCTTATAAAAATTCCTTCTACAGTAACTACTCCATCGTCTATGTTAATTTTTTTTAAATTATTTTCCTCTTAAATAGGGACAATGACCCTCGGCTAAGATCAGGATTATTTAAAGGCTCACCTCGAGCTCTATACTTTAGTAAGAGTGCCTCCCTTCTGATTCCATGCAAGTACAACCCATTGTTTGTCATTTCTCTATCTTAGTCACTCATTAATTTTCTCTTAAATGTTATATATCTCTACCTCTAATCATCATTCTATTTTATTTTGTTACAGAGGGAAAATACTAGGAGAAACCTAGGTGAATACCCTCTGCTAAGAATCCAAATGATTAACCACAACCTATCCAACATAGAGTTTAAAATATGGAAACCTAAAGTTAATAGATGTGTCGTTACCGACTACACATTCTTTAGGATCTCTGCGATATTGTGGTATGTTTCTTTAGGATCTCTGCGATATTGTGGTATGTCAATACAAGCGATAAGAATTTCGCGGTTTCGTTATAGTTCACAATGATTTTTAGCCATATTATATTTATGTAGACTTACTCTGTAATAGTCAACTTGACTCCCTAGATTTAAGAGTCGACTATGTTTGTACAGTGGTTGTAAAGAAATTAATACTATTATTTTTCATATTACCTTTGTAGTGTTTGCAATATAGTTAAGTTGATATGCACCGAGATCGATTATGTAGCTACAGAATGTTTTATATATAAATATCACTCTTTTGGGTTTGATATAGAGAGATTATTCACTTATTTCTATTTCTTGAAAGTGAATTAAATAATTTAATCTATGGATACATTCGCCAACATATTATTTTCATATTCTCTATGCAATAAGAACAAAAATTATATTTATTCTTTAAGAAATTTATGATAAATGTTTCTACAAATTCTATGGAGCATATCTATATGTGCTTATTATCATGAGCAACCTTTAACTAAGAAACATTGCATGACTAGGGTATCATAATATATTTACAGACTACTCATATTGGTTCTTTGGTTTACTAATATACATGAAAAATATTAACCAATGATTCTTAAGTTATGCTTTGATTATTTCTCTGTTTGATATTTATTTGTAATTGTTAGTAGTAATAAATTGACTCATAAATATCTATTTACTTCTATTTTCACATCAATATCTTCAACAAAATATTACTATAACAATATAGATTATATCCAACCAGACTCTTTGACATTTGAGCTAATAATTCTAAGGAAATAAAATAATAGAAGTAGATACACAAATCTAAACAACAAGGATTTACTGGGATAGACTGAGGAGAGAGTCCAGCTCCTCCCAACCATATACTAGAGCATCTACAATCTACTAACTCTGGTCACCCCCAATCCAAATACTTTATTCCACAGGAAAAAACTGAAAATGTCAAGAACCTTCTCCAAGAAATTTTCCAGAACTTGGCTCTTTCTCAAAACCACCAAGCTCTAACCTTGTACAAGTACTCAACAACGTCTTGTTTACACCATAATTGTTCCTTCTCCCCCTTGTTTTACCAAGATGAGAAAAAATAAATAGAATTCCTAGGTATTTTTCTTTATTTTTCCAGTTAGACTTCTCCTTAACTCTTGGGAGTCTTGGAAAATCTATTTTCTAGCTTGTTTCCTAACCTCCCACACTCTTGGAGGTAGGTTCACACTTGTCCTCATGGACATCAATCATTTTTACCCTGGTGGTTTCTATCCTCTTTTCACTTTTCCCATGGAATAAAGTATTTCTCTTATCATAGCTAGGTTCTCTCATCAATTTACCTCAAGTAATTTTAAATAAAATTTAAAAATAATATTTACATAAATGTTTTTCACCATAAATTTCTTATGCTGATAAAAAATATTAATCAATTTTTTTCTCACACTTATAATTCAATAATCACAACCACATAAATTTACTCAAATATTTAATTTGGAGGGATGTTACACTCGAACAAGGAGTATATCATGGAGAAGAAGGGTCAGACAAGATAAAATAGATAGAGGAAGTGATAGGGAGTGTATGTGTTGAGGAGAAATCCTCCACATCGCCCTCAAAATTTGTGGCACCGCCATATACCTCAATATCATGGCCCTCCATGGTATTTGACACTTGATCCGGGTGAAATATATAGTTGATCTTATAATGAGAAGAAAAGCAATATTAAAATAGTTCACTATATAGTTGAGTATAATGATTAAATAAATATATATGGGAAATATTTTTAAATAATAAAACAATTTTGGGTATGTTATATTATATTTGATAAATATGGTTGAATATGGTTAGCAATGTTTGACTATATTTGATTGTGATTTATTGTGACTCCAATTTTTTGCTTCTCTACGCATCATGGATTAACCTTAATATTCTCAACACCATTATAGACATCATGTTAGTAATGTAATGTTATCTTGACATTCTATAGTATTATGCTTCGATGGTATCTTCATGGATAAAATATTTTCAATTATACCCGTTGTGGATGTTAAAATTTATTTGTGGCATAATATTTCTATGGCTCTTACCTGAGATTTTTTTCTTTCAAAAATCAAATCTACCAAAGATTCAATATTGTCCACCTCATTAGGTATCAATCCTTTTTAAACACCTTTGTATTGGGATTTGTGTGGTTAAAGGTCACATTTTCATAGGTCGTCGAAGGGTTTTCTTGTTAGTAAAATGAACTGTGAACCATGAGTTGTGACTCCATTTGTTTTTTTATTTTCCCATCATGAATTAACCTCAATATTTATTAACATTGTGATGGACACTATGTCAGTAATGTAAAGTTATATTGACATTTTTTAGTAGTATGTTTCAATGGTATCTTCACAAATAGAATATTTGGGATTATAACCATTGTGGACATTGAAATTTATTTGTGTCATAATATTGTGATGGCACTTCCATTAGATTATTTTGTTGCAATTCAAACATTTGTAGGTTGAATTTTTACATAGTGGGTATTAAGACCAATATATATGTCAAAGAATGTGTTCAATAAATGAGTGATTATCTGATATTTCATTGTTAAACTAGCCATAATAATGTTATTTTCTTGAAGAGGCATAATAATGATAGCTAGTTTATCCATTCTCTTTGACATTCATCGTTATAATTATTTTATAATGATATTTGTTTTACTATGGTTGACCATTTCTAACTATGCTTGGCAATGTTTGACCCTATTTATCCATATTTTACTATGATTTACCATTTTTTACACCGGTTGACTATGGTTCACCATGTTCAATGATGGTAAACAATGGTTTGACCATGTTAGAGTAGTCGTTAACTATGGCCAGTTATGTTTGACAATTTTTACTATGGTTTAACAAGGGTGACTATGGATGCCTACAATTGACCATGTTTGACTATGGTTAACCATGTTTGTTATGGTTGACCATGGTTGAGTATTCTTGTCTTTGGTTAACCATATTTA
>JASDQU010413911.1:0-10384 GCA_032191745.1 Picea mariana
TGGGCTCACTAGCTAGAAGCCAGAAATCAAAATAAGATCATACATGAATGAATGAGAAGAGGCCCTTGCCTTTCCTTTATAATTTTTTGGCTCACCTTTTCCCTCCAAAGTGACTTTCATTTTATAATATTTAATTAATTAATTAAATCACTTTAGTTAATTAATTAATCTTTTTACCTCTAAAAATCTCCTTATCTCTCCTTGTGGCTTCCCTGGCCACTGAAAGTCACTTCTAGCCATCCCATCCTGTAGTGCTGCTCCTCCCGATTCCAATGAGCTATTACACTGAGAGGTTCCTCCAAGTAATGTGCCCAAAATCACCTCTTCAGTGAATTCCATTGACTTATAACTCAAAATAGTCAAAATCATGGAAATCGTCGGAATGCAACGAAACCAAAACCAACCTATGCGGAATGGCTCATAATGATGGAATATGATCATCAATGCAAGATGGACCCCACAATGCCTCTCAAATACCCCTGTACTCGCTCTAGCATCCATCTGGCTACTCTGGTCATCATAAATCTCTGCCCTGTGATGATGTCCCAAAGTGGGGACATTACAATGAGGATGGGTCGAAGTGGTCAAAGAAGAAAAAACAAAGGAGCGAAGTAAGGGAAAGTGATCCATGGAATGAGAATATCATGGGAAGACAGATCAACCAGGAAGATGGATCATGGAAAAATCAACAAGAGAAAAAGGACATCAACGAGTGTTTTGGAGAACCTTGTGGAAAAGACGGAAAGATAGGCTAGTGAAGCCATGAAAATGTGGGTCAAGTGGAACTAGGGTTTTAGACACGTAGGGTTTTGGGATCTAGGTCTTTGACACCTAGACATTTTTCATGTAATGTATAAATAAAGGTCCAAGAGAATCAAGATGTTTTCTCAATAGTTTGTTCATAATATTGTGGTTAATGGTTGTTGATCATTGTTGTGAGAGAGAGAGAGAGAAGCAAGCTATTGTAGAGAGTCTGTATTATAAGATCTTCAGCTGGGTGTGAAGATCATCCTTGCAACTGGGTGTGCAAGGAGGGAAGAGAAAGAGAAAGAGAGAGATATGCAAGCTAAGAGTGCAGATAGAACTGTATGTTTCCATTTAATATATCAAGAAACATAGTACCCTTGAAGAACGTCCAATAGAGAATTATATCAAGAAACATAGTTCTGTGGATGTAGCCCTAGGGAGAGGTTGAACCACATATATCTTGTTGTTCTCTGTGGTTGATACTATGTTCTTTTCTTCCAATTATACTTTTATTGCATTGTTGTGTTAGATCTGAGATATAGCTTGCAAGGTAAGCTTAAGAGTGGTAAATAATATCTATATTGTTGTGTGTTGTTTCCCTGGATCCACTTTGCATTTCCTCTAGTTGTAGACACTTGTGTCCTGCAACTCCCTATTTTTACTTCGGGTGGGACTACATCTGATTCGTAGGTGTTTCCGAAAGGGCCAGTAGTTAGGTCTTGTTGGTGCATTGTTAGAGATGAACTATGGGTATTCACCTGTGCCAACATTCCATTACCCAAAAACTTTGTGCTACTATAATTCTCTATTGGACGTTCTTCAAGGGTTGACATCAATGACAACCAACCTTAATCAACAATGGTGTGTGCAATTTCCACAAAATCCCCTGGAAAAACACTGATGAATTTCTCTCAACACAACCATTGGTGGTCACAATCAAAGACAAGGAGATGAACCCTAATTCAGAATCTGATTTAGAAAATACTGATAGAAGATAGATCATCGACACAAACCCCACGGCTATTGTCGCGATTGTAACAATTCAATTAGAAGAAACAATAGATCCTGAATAGAGGGAGTGCCTTTTTCATTCACAGATGTTTATGAAGGGGACCCCGTTGAATTTTTTTTTTGATAACAGATGCCAGAAGAACCTCATCTCAGCAAATCTCATCAAATAGTTGGGATTGTCAACAACAACACACCTACATCCATACAACATCGATTGGATTCACCAGAGACAAGATCTTCATGTCAACCAACAATGTTGATTGTCATATGACATGAAGCCCTTCAATGATGAGGCATTATGTGATGTTTCCCTATTGGATGTCTATGATGTTCTCTTTGGCTAATCATATATGTGTAAGAACCATGTTTTTTATGAGTCTTGACCCTGTAGTGTCATTGTTACTCTGGAGGGTCATCTCTACAGAATACCAGAGGTAGTTCCAACTATTGTCCCACCTAAACAGTGTCGCAAGGTAGTATCTCATACTACAAAATTAAACTTCTTTAAAATTTGTTCAAAAGGTGAAGGAAAGGACACTATAACCACTGCAACCTCAACCCAAGCACCTTCTATCCAACATAAGCAGGTCGACAAGGTTGCAAAAAAAAGGAAATATTCCTTCTACACATAGTCATATCATGTAGCTTGACTGGTTTAACAGACTCAACCCCGCCAACAATAGGTTGGTGACATCCTTGAACAAACTAAGCAACACAACTTCTCCAGCAAGGTAAGCAACTCACCAAGGTTCAGGTTCAACAAACGATTCCCCCTCTCCCCAAGGAAATCCACGCAATGGATACCATTTCTTCCTAAGGAGGGAGGATTTATCAAGGTGGATATCGGTGGCCACCCACCTATTCCACTGGCTCGAAAAATAATTTTCCACCTTGGTATTTTTTCGGGTTCCAAACTTCCAGGGTCTTTTTAAGGCCCTAAACGACACTTTTTTGAGGATTTGGGGCCCAAGAGACTACTGAAAGGAACTTTCTTTCCCTAGTTGAAAATTCTTCTTCTCGACTAGAACTTTCCAACGAAGTATCGAGTGAGCTAAACAAAGATCGTATTAAAACGTTACTCCCTTGGGAAGTTAATGTGTCAAGTACCCCCATCATGGCTTGCAAACCTTTTGTCTTTTCATATTCTGGGGTTAGGGTTTTATATTTTCCTTATGTGAAAAAGGCCTTGAGAGCCTCATTGTAACAATAATATTCTTGTGAATGCTAGTCTCTCTCACATCTCTTCTCAAAGATAAGCTTCCACCATTCTAGCGATTTTTTCACTCTGTATTTCTACAGTTTTGTACATTTCAGTCATTAACAGAAATTGTGTATGATTGTATCTCTGTGTTTATGGTTGAATATCTGATATATATTTATGTTATATTATTGGATATCTGATATATCTGTGTACATTTATGTATTATATCTCCTCTCTTATTTCCTTCCGAAAATAATCCAGATCAGTGGTATAAGAGTAGGCTCCTCTTGATCGTTTTCCATTGCATGTCCCCAATGCAGTCCGAATATAGAAACTTGGGTCTCAATATTATCTCTCTTTAGTAAAATCTATCTCGCATGCCCAAGAAACCCTCCATGGAAAAAGAAAAGTAAAATGACGGAGAAAAAGATTCTATTAATCTATTGCTTGAGCAAGTTGTCATGTGACAAAGGGATGAAATGATGGAGAATTTTCCCCACATCCTTCAACGCATGCAGGTAAAAACATGTGAATCTTCATCAAGAGGGAATTTTGGAGGCACCTCACCTTTCAAGGTACAATTTAATTTTGATATTCTCGTATTTGAAGGACAGATAGATGCAAATGCCCTAGAAAAATGGTTAAATATGCTAGAAGGTTATTTCTTTGTTCATAATTTCTTCGATATGGAAAATATCATGTTCACACTCCTTAAGCCTCTCCCCCATGTGAAACATGGGTGGGAAACTTACTGGGAGAAAATTTCCATAGAGGAGTCTGGAATATCGGGTCGAGCCCACTTGGGATTTTTTTGTGGATGTGGTCAAGGAATAATATTATCCTATTGGAAACTATGATGACCAGTACATGAGATAGACAACATTGCGAAAAGAGAGGGGTGTTGAGACCTGAAATTGACATTCTCATTACCCTATTTTACTCTTCACCTATACCTTTTTGGACCTACCTGAAGATTGAGTGAATGAAAAGAATGCTACCAATTGCCAGTAATAAGGTCATAAGGTAAAGTATGGTTAATTCATGTATTTTGTGGTTTATTGAGTTAAGGAATTAAATATTTCATGTACTGATGCTTGATTTTTCATATGTGAATCTTTGACCCCTAGATGTCTAGCATTCCTTTACTAGCTCTGTCAAGATCTGGTACCTGTGCACCAAGATTGCTACTGTCTGATCCGGTACCAAATGCGTCTAGTACTAAATCTTACCTGTGGTGATCTGGTACCAATGAACACACTCTGTTGTGATCCGGTACCAATGAACATGCTCTGTTATGATCTGGTACCAATGACCATGCTCTGTCATGATCCAGTACAACCTTTTGTGCCCTGTTGTGATCTGGTACCATCTGCCTGTTACAATCCAGTACTGATATGGAAGAGCCTAATGCACTAAGTTAAGTGCCAGATCTCACCTAAGTCAATTGGTGGATGTCTATTCATTTAGAAAGGCTATGATAAGAACAGTTTGTTAATTGACTCATCCTCATGCACTTCATGTCATGAGGATGAGGCTAAAGATGTAACCGAATGATTAAACCTTAACAACTGATTGATTTGCAAATCACTTCACCTCCTTGTGTTTCACGATTCAGACTATTAAATAGCCTTGTCAAGGATGGTAGAAGAGTAGGAGAGTTATCATACCATCAATATGTAAGCAGCGTATGATAGTACAAAACACATTTTCTGAGTGAAGATTAATGGAATGTCATTTTATCTCCATATTCTGATTATCTATGATTAAGAATGAGTTGAGTTGTTAAAGAGAGTTTTGATTTTATGTTTTGAAGTGTGAGTGAGAGTAATGTGTGTGTTAAAAGCAAGCTTCATGTAGACTTTAGCAGCTGACCTGATGAAGCGGCAAGGGCTCACCACCCAAGAAAGGTCATCCTCTTCGTAGATTAGCATTAGTGTTTGTTTTCAGTAGTATAGACAGTGAATTAGCTAAAGCTTTAACTCTGTTAGATGATAGCAGTACAAATTAGATTAAGATTTCCATTCTATAATTGCTTAGATCTTTAATTGATCTGTTTTTGCATATGATTTGTTTTATGTTCTCATGAATTTGATTTCCTTGAGTGATCATAGCTGTTGGTAGCAATAGTCAAAACTACTTGGAGAAGAACTAGTGAAGTTCATTGTGAACCATAGCAGAACCAACATATTGACTGTTGAACTACCCATGCTATGTTGATTGATGTGTGATTTCCTTTCAGAAAGTGTGGNTATGTGAAAGACAACCAAAGTGCACTGTAGTTTGCTATCTTGATTTGTTTCCAACATACATAATCTAGTTTGATTCTATACTTGTAAAATTAGGAATTACCTTCCTTACTGGTTTCTTGTAACTTTGTTGATTATGAATCCTGGATTGATAATTAATGAGTGCATTATATTAGACATATAAGTTGCACAACATTTCAGCATCGTTGCCAGGGAGTTGCAAATGGTAGGAAGTAATTTTTACCTTAGATTGTTTGCATAAATTTTAATGTTTTAAAAGGCCACTTGAGCGAGGAGGATAAAACATTTAAGACATAATTGAAGAGCCATGCGGCCACTAGAGTGGGGTTCTCTGAAGTCAGGTTGCCTTCTTACATTCTAGATAGAATTAGGATTTCAATTCAGCTAAAGAATCAAATTTCCATTTTATTCATAGATATAGAGATAAAAAGGGTAGATTTGTAAGCTCCAAAGATTAAAAAACAAACCCCCCCACTAATCCAACTGACGCTGGTGCAGAAAAAATTCCACCAACAGAAAATTCAAGGGGAGACAATGAGGCTCCAAAAGGAGAACCTAAAATGGAAGAATCAGTATTGGGAAAGGCAGAACATGAGTTTGCTGAACATTTAGGAGACACAAAAAATCTAGTTTCTTAACCATCCATTACTAGAATGGCAGAAGAAGAAGGAAATGCAACTACAAAGACTGAGACCTTTGGGTTTCCAATCTTGGATATTTCCAGAAACGTTAGCATGAAGAATATCCCACTATCATCATTACCCACTTTCAAAGGTATGTCAAATGAAGATCCAGATTTATTTTTATTTGAGTTTGACATATTATGTAGAAGCTATAACTACTCAGATGATGCCCAGAAACTTAATCTTTTTCCTGCTACAATGAAAGATTCATCCTTAAGATGGTTCATGAGCTTAGGAGAAAATACAATTCTTTCTTGGGATCAAATGAAAGACACATTTTTACGAAAATACCAAGACTATTGTAAGGATAATGTTAAAAACGACATTTTTAAAATGCATCAAATAGAAGATGAAAGTCCTGAAGACTACTTAGAAAGGTTCTTATACAACTATCAAAAGTCAAAGCTATTCACCTCAGACCCAACTGTAGTAAGAACTGTGTACTTGAAAGGTCTTAGGGATGATTGCATAGAAGTTTTAAACTTGTTGAGTTTAGGAGATGTACACCAAAAACCTTTTTAAGAAATTGCAGATTACTGTAGGAGATACTCAAGAGGACAAGCTAAAACAGTCAAAGGACCAATATATCCTTTTAGCAGAAATACAAAATAAAGTTCAGGGTTTGTCACCAGAACTGAGTTAGGAAACTTATTGGAGAACTTTAAAATAGACATCTTGAGCACAATAAGTAACCAATTAGATGCTCTGAAACTGAAAAAGAAACAAGAAGAAGATGCTTTAGCAATATTTTTTCATATATGCCGAAAGAAGCACAACAATGAGAAAGAATGCCCATTAAATGTCATAGAAATATGTGGTCTGTGTACACTAGAACACCCCACATCTGAGTGTCCAACCTTGCCTGAATTACAAGCCATGCATAGGGGAGGAGGAGTCTCAGAAGAAAAATCATACCCTTCTACTTCTAGAAGACCTTGAAGAGCCCAAAATCCCAATACATTTTATGATCCTAATACACAATATCAACAACAACAATGGGGTCCTTCCCCAATGACTTATCCACAATGGACACCTCAGCAAAATCAGCCTTGGCAACAAGGTTGGAGGGGACCTATGTATGGAAATCCCTCTTACCCTACATATCCATAGTACCCTACAAACATTTCCCAATTACTACTTGGATTCAACCCACCACAGATGCAAGCTTTACTCCCACCTCCTATACAACAACAATTTGCAACCCCCTTGAATCCTAATCAGCAGCAACAAGTATCTATAAATCCCAATCAACAACAACAAAACCAAGCTGCCCACAATCCTCTGAGACCAACAACAATCCCTGCCCAGCAAGTCCCTAACCCCAATAATTGACCCACCCACCCTGTACAGAATATAGAAGTTCAAACCTTTCCCACCTATGAAATTGAACTGCGATCGGGGAAAGTTGTAAACCAATCAAATCCTGCAGTAATAATTTAGGAAGAAAATGATAATCATTCTGAGGAAGAAAACATTCAAACCACCCCTATAGAAGAACATGCCTCTCCTCCTATCCCAATCACTTCTCAGTCTGTACAAGTACCCCAACAAATTAATCTTCCACCTTACCCTGAAAGACTATTAGTGAAGAAACCTAACCCACCCTTGCACAGAGATATAGAAGATGAATTACGAAATGTGTGCATAAAAATACCTCTGCTACAAGCTATTAAGGACATCCCTATTTACGCCAAAATTATAAGGGATCTTTGCATTAAGAAATCAAGAAATAAGAATAAGGAACCTCCTCTTGTTCAGGTAGTGGGACAATTATCTGAATTCATTTCTGAAATGCCATACAAATATAATGATCCTGGAAACCCAATTGTCACTATTGAAATTAATGGCATTTCTCTACCAAAAACACTCATTGATTTGGGTGAAACTATTAATGTAAGGCCTTTTGACACTATGCAGAAGCTCCAAATCAATCAGCTAAGACCAACCCAAACCATGATCGAGTTGGCAGATAAGTCAGTCATTAGCCCTACATGAAGTCTAGATGATGTCACAGTCACCCTAGCTTCTTGGGAATATCAAGTAGACCTTTTAGTCATCTATTCTAAATCATCCTCCAAACAAGGACACCCTTTGGTTCTTGGCCGCCCTTAGCTGGCCACAACGGATGCCTTTATCAACTGTCGGTCTGGTGAGATGACTATATCCAATGGCACACATAGCCAAAAACTTGTTCTCTTCCCTCCTACCCAACCGACACAGGAAATATCTATTTGGTTAGAAAACCCTTATGGAGAGGAAGATTGCATCAGACCTTTGTTAACACTTGAACAAGTAAGAGGAATACAAGAACAATCAGATGAACAAGTCTTAAGCTTATTTTTGGCTGACACAAATTGCATTAAATACCCAAGGTCTTTTGCAGAATTGTCACATATTTTTAGTTTCGAATTTCAACAAACTTGGAACCCTGATATCACTCAATTATACACTTTGTCACCAGCCTCCTCAGATAAGGAAGAAACTACTGAACCTGTTGAGATTAGCCCAAGAAAACCTTTGTATATCAACTCTAGTTTGGAACCAGAACAAAAGATACAAGTAATTGAAATGCTCCAAAGACAATTTGATGCCTTTGCATGGGATTATGCAGACATGAAAGACATTCACCCTGACACATGCACACATCATATCTACACTAATGACCAAATCAGACCAGTCAGACAGCCTCAGCGAAGGATGAATCTATCCCTTAAAGATATTGTAAAAGAGGAATTGCAAAAACTCCTGCGAGCCAATCTCATATACCCCATTTCAGATAGTCAATGTGTATACCCACTTGTCATAGTTCCCAAGAAAAATGGTAAGTGGAGGATATGTGTAGACTTCTGGGAGTTGAACAAAGCCACCCATAGGAATTACTTTCCCTTACCATTTATTGATCAGGTGCTAGATACCCTGTCTGGGAAGAATTGTTTTTCGTTCTTGGATGGGTTTAGTGGTTACAACCAGATACAAATAGCACACAAAGACCAGGAAAAGACTACTTTTACCTGCCCTTGGGGCACATATGCTTATAGGGTGCTCCCTTTCTGACTTTGCAATGCCCCAACCACTTTTCATAGATTTTTCCTAGTCATTTTCTCTAACTTGACCAATGATTGTGTGGAAGTCTACATGGATGACTTTACAGTCCATGGAAAAGACTTCTAGGAAGCATTGGTCAGTTTAGAAAAAGTCTTGATTAGTTGTAAGGAAACTATTCTTTCCTTAAGTAATGAAAAATAAAAAATGATTCTCACTAAAGGTATTGTTTTGGGACATCACATTTCCCGTTCTGGCATGAGAGTTGATCCAGAAAAAAATTATATCATCACACAAATCAAAATACCTTCCTCACAAAAGGAAGTCCGCAACTTTTTAGGACATGCTGGCTACTATAGAATATTGATTCCAAATTTTACAAACCTATCTACCCCTTTATTTAAATTACTATCCAAAGAAGCTGAATTTAAGTGGGATGATGAATGCCAAATATCTTTTGAAATTCTAAAACAGAAATTGTCAACTACCCCGGTATTAAGAGGACCAAATTGGTCCCTTCCTTTTCATATCTGTACTGATGCCTCAGACACAACCCTTAAGGATGTCCTTGGACAAAAATAAAATCAAATGCCCTATGTTATTCACTTCATCAGTAAAAATTTGTCTCTAGTTGAAGTTAATTATGTGGTCACAGAAAAGGAATTACTAGTTGTAGTCCATGCTATCAATAAATTTAGACACTATATTACAGGATATCAAGATTTTGTACACACTGATCATTCAGCCATCCGATTCTTAATGAAAAAACCTGTAACAAATCCTAGAGTTACAAGATGGATTTTATTATTACAAGAGTTTAATATCAATATTATTGATAGACCTGGTAAAGATAATCTTGTGGTTGATTTCTTATCTAGAATGATTCACCTGGGAGATAATGCACCAGTAGAAGATACCTTTCCTGATGAAAATTTATTTGTTATTTCTACATTCACTCCATGGTAAGCAGATGTTGCTAACTATCTTGTGACAGGGAATATGCCTCATAAATTGTCTCCTAGATAAAAATAGAATGTAATTCAACTAAGTGCAAATTACATGTGGCACAATGATTGCCTCTACAAAACAAGACCAGATTTGGTGATCAAGAGATGTGTAAGGGAAGATGAAATTCATGATATTTTACAAGCCTGCCATGATGGCCCCTATGAAGGACACTTCGCAGACAAAAGGACTGCTTACAAAGTTTTGCAATCAGGTTACTACTGGCCTCATATTTTCAGAGATGCTAAAACCTATGTATCCAATTGTGATGAATGTCAACGAATGGGTAAGCCTACTGCATGAGACCAAATGACACTTCAAGCCCAAATAGTCATTGAGCCATTCGAGAAATGGGCATTAGATTTTGTAGGGCCCATTAACCCTGTATATAAAAAGAAAAAGTATATACTTGTATGCACTGACTATGT
>JASDQU010413912.1:0-10384 GCA_032191745.1 Picea mariana
CTTTCATTAATAGAAATCGTGTATTAATGTATATCTGTGTTTATGGTTTCATATCTGATATATTTTAGTTATATTACTGGATATACGTGATATCTCTGTGCATTTCTTTATTATATCTCCGCTCTCATTTCGTGCTGAAAATAATCCGGATCACTCAAGGCTTGGATATGGCTCAATTTATATCCTTCAAATGGAACCGAAGGGCTAAGTTAGAGCATTTCCAGTATATGGAAGGTCAAGGATCATGGATCTCATGACAAGGCATGGAAACCCAACATAATTTTTAATTTTGAGCACCAAACCTGATGTACGTGGGATGTAGTGGACCAGCCTACGTATACGCTTTTTGTCTAACTAACAGGGTGCATATATGTGGAAAAATGTGTTTTTTTGTCTCTAGAAGGTACAAAAGGGGACTTCAAGTCTGCATAGGGAAATGGAAAGGCAATCCAATTAAGTTGCATGGGGTGAGGAAAAATTTGATGTAACAATAATATATTTTTCTCTTCCGCACCTGACCCCAGGTTTATCCCCTGTGTTAGAGGGGGTTCCTGACTATGCTTATATGACAGTTGGATTTTGCCCCTCTTTAGTATTCTACATTATTGTGTAGTAGCCTTGGACAATTTACTTACTTTTCATATTCCAAAGACTCTATCTCTAAGCTATTGTTGGTGTACTTGAAAAAAAAATGTCTAGTTAATTTTATTAGCGCGTTGGTTGATTTTAATAATTGTTTTTACTCAGAAGGGTGTACGAAGGTGAAACTAATGATTTGATGACTTGACTCCAAAACAATGCAGAAAGAATGAAATGCAAAAAAAATTATTTCAATGAATTCTATCTACGGGAAGGAAAAAATATATTTTTCTTCTTACTGGAAATAAACACCCAAAAGCATACAAATTTCACTTTTTTTTTTTCAAATGGAAAAACTTTGAAATGCCAAACTATCACTTTAATGTTTCTGAAATCCCAAACAAAAACAAGCTCTTTCAACTATTTACCAAGACACTCCGACTATGAAAGTAGGATACATAATTTTTGTTTTCTTCTTTCCGAAACACATGAAAACTCAAAAGAGACACTTATTTGTATTTTTATTTTAATCAAAATGAAAGTATTCAATGACACTTTGCAAATAACTAAAAAGAAAATGAAGGTGGAGAAAACAAGTACCCAAGGAATAAAATATTCAACCTCAAAGATGTCTTGAATGCATAAAACTAAATCTTTCAATTGTAGCAAAACGTTTTCAAATAACTTGAAAAAATATTGTACTCTAAGATGAAGTTCAAATCAAGAGAGCTGGATTTGTTTAAACAATGGAACCAAATCTAAAGGAAAACCCAAAATATTTTTAAAAACAAATGAACTCAATTCACAAAAGTTCCATTAGGACTAAAAGACTTGGGGAATGAGATTAGATGATCTAAACCGTACCCACAAAAACAAAAGCATTTTTAATTAAGTAAATGAAATGGCACAAAAAAAGGAAATATTTCAAAATGGCTTTGAAAAATGTTGCAGCAATGGTTGTTGGAACAGATCTAAGAAATATCTTGAGGGATGGATGAAAGGAAAAACACAAATATGGTCTTTGTTTGAAGGATGCCCCTTCAAAAAATGGATTTTAGAGCCTGGTCGCACCATGTTAATGACTATAGGGTAGCCATAAACCATTGGTCTCCCCCTGTAGAAGACTAAAGGGTGATCACAAAGAACAGGTTACAAAGAGTAGTGTAAATCCTGGTATGGTCACTCCCTCAAATGGAGCAACTTACGACTAAAATGGTTTGGTTTCTCTGTGGGTACAGATAACCCATGACCATGATCATGAAAGTGTGAAAACTAATAGATATAAGAAAAATCTATCAGATATGGGTATGAAAACTTACAAATAGCCTCGGAAAAGACTTGTTGAGATAATGAAAACAAAAATCAAAGATTAAAACATGAAATGATCTTGAGAATATGGATTCAAAAGTTGAGGAAGAAACTAACTAAAGAATAATGACTTCGCTAGTGGATTTTCCAATATGTTGTAGGGTAAATGAACCTTGTAGGAGTTACCTCCCTTAGGATCTTCCTAGACCTAAGATAGAATATAGATGCAAGCAACATATTTTCCTAGATCTAAATTATATACGAAAATGATCTACGAGTTGATGGAATGAAAGGTTTACCGGTGATCTTACGGGTGTCCCTGAATGCTATTTAGCTGTTAGATTTCTCAAACATTCCCTTTTCTCTTACCAACATTGATCTTCACACATAGATACACAAAGAAACCTTTCACAAGATCAAATGAATCATGTATAAATGGATAATATGTCTAGTGACATAACATAACAATATCAATTCCCTACAAATATTATAACAATTACATAAAATCAAGTAAGGAGAAAAATATTGTACATACTCTGTTAGTGGAAAAATGGTTTACAAGTTACTATCAAGGAAGTTGAGGTAGTCATTTCCCAAGCTCTGTAATCAAACTACCAGAATAATTTTTCTTTCTCCTTTCTCTCCCGTTTTCCCATGAGAGACCCTCAATATATAGGATAATAGAGATACAATCAAAGGTTAATCTAGATAGGATCTATATTACCAACATAACAAGCTTCTCGAATTCAACCCATGAAAAATCTGAGGTTTAATCTCATCTCATGGAAACAAATCCTAAATAGGGAGTAATGAACCCGTCGCACCCCGCATGCTTACAGGGAGCGACCGATCTCCCTTTGAAAGAGGAAAAGGAGCAAACATCATCTTTGGTCACGGGATGTAAAGGGACAACTGATGACCAAGAAAAAAGGGACTGTAAACTTAGGGGAAAAGTTGTATAATTCAGTGTTTCGGACTGCTAACCTCTAGATGATGGCCATCGGGTGATCAGGTGGAAAATAACTGTATAACATCATGCTAAAGTATAGTGGATTAAGCTGTTTATCATATCATGTTACGAAGTTTACTATGCAGTGGAGATTGATACCAAAACAGGAATGGAATCACTCATTTGTGCATACTTTGGACACTATCTCGAAGAATTGGTACATTGAAATAGAAGTGCGCAGAGGGATAGGAGATTGGCAAGGATTGACCAAGAAATTCAAGGTAACATTCAATTTTGAAAATTATAATATTTTGATTGAATTATCCTTGGAGGTTATCAAGAATAATAATTTTGCATCATAAGACTTGTTGGGATCACTACCTTTGTATAGTGTGCCTAGATTCACCATGACAATTGAAGAGGTCGTGCACTATTACAATGTTGTAGAAGAAGCCCAAGACGAGGAAGATCCAAGGAAGTTGTAGATATCAGAGACTGAAGGGGAGAATGTAGTAGAAGGACCAGATATTGAATCTGCTATATATGCAAAGATCCTAAGAACATGCAATGTGAACATTGGTACAGAATAAAAGCCTAAGTTTCTAAACATAGGAGACTACTAGAGTGAGGAAACATTTGAGAAGATTATTGAATTACTATGGAAGTATCAGGAATTGTTTCCAACTATTTTTTCATAGATGAAGGGCATTGTAGGAGAGTTGGGAGAGATGAAAATCCCATTGAAACTGAATTCCAAACCCGTGCAACAAAGACCCTATAGAATCAACCCAAAATATAAGCAGAAGGTAAAAGAAAAGATAGACAAGATATTAAAGGCTAGAATTATAGAACATGTAGAATAATCAGAGTGGATCATCCCAATTGTAGTTCAAGAAAATAAAATAGGAGGAATTAGGATATGTGTAGATCTAATAAAATTGAATGATGCATGTTTACACAACCCATTTCCTACACCATTTATGTTTGAATACTGATAGGGGGGGGTGAATCAGTGTGAGCACTTTTATTACTTTTAACCAATACATGTATTGTTTAACTTTATAAGAAGTTCATCAATGATAGTGAACAATGAACAACCACACAAGTACACAGTACACCAAAATTTTACATGGAAACCCAATGTGGGAGAAAACCATGAAATTCTTTTCTTATATGTTAGAAGAAATACATTCATAGGAAGCACCAACTTCTTTGTTTTCTAGCTACAACTGGAAGGAGGCTACAATCCCCTATTTTCTCAAGCTCCAACCTAAAGGAAGCTACAAATCTCTTAGTTTTCTGGCACCAACCGGAGAGAGGCTACAACCCCCTTTCCTTGCCCCATCCAACCACCCAGAAATATAAATGTAGACAAACCGTCACTACCACTTAATCAATCAATATATTACTGATTTTTCACTGTCACTTCCACAACATGTCATTATTTCTATACTTCATCAACTATTACCACTCAACCTTTATGCCTCAAACCCTCATACAAGATCCATAAGAATGTCTTCCAAAACAGATACACATGAACTACTAAGACATTTTTGTGTTGGACTATTGAAGAATATAGACCTTAACATACACAGTAAACCATACCTCTCAAATTGTAGCTGACTTGATGGATTTGATCTTCTGAACTTCAATTTCCTCAACAGATTTTCACCCTGTGATATATAAACTCATAGATGTCATCACTTTGTTCCACTATGAATCACATATGTTCATGCCCTATTTCATATAAAACTCATGGATTTCTTTGCTTCTCTGAGAGTCTGCATTTTCCTTCATCTAACACTATGGATATCCACGCTCTTCCTTCATTGCAACTCATGTATGTCCACACTCTTCTTTCACTGCAACTTATGGATCTTCACACTCTTCCTTCACTGCAAATCGCGGATGTCCTCAAGAAAAAAAATAGTATAATAAGATCAACTTTGTCCCTTCGTCTCCTTCAACTTCTCTCTTCACTGAAATACGTTACCTCAGTCTCACTGCTTCAAATATATCAATAATACCTACCAATAACCTTTCACACGATAGATATCCGATGTGCTCAATAGGTGAAAATGGGAGTCTCTTGATCTCTTATTTATATTTCCCAAGTACCTTCCTTTAGGGGATACCTTGTAACTGTTTTACCCCTTCTCCATATTCTATGGCTAACCCACTTTCTTGTTGCAACCAACTTAGTAAAATCATAAATTCCTTGTTGCAACTACTTTCCTTTATTAACTTCTTGTTGCAACCAATTTACCCATAGTTAGTTTCTTGTTCAAACTACTTTGACTAAGAAAACTTCTTGATGACCTTCTCGGGGTTTCTAGAATAATTGACTTCTTTTTTGACCTTCTAGGTGCTTCTAGATTATTCTTTGAGGGTCCTCCAACTTCACAAATCCATATCTCCTCAACCGCAAGAATCCATGTGACGTACCACCTATCACTGAAAAAATGGCATTACACATACGATCCATCTATGATAGTCTTATTTGCAAACATTAACCTTCATGTATTTATTCCTTGATCAACTGCAGGTTCCATGACCATACCTTCTGGACTACTGGAATCTTCTTTCAGACTTGCTTCAAGGGTTGACATCAATGACAACCAACTCAATATTTCATCAATTTATAGATGAAGTGCTAGAAAATGTATGGGGTCAATAGGCTTACTCTTTTACATATGGATTCTCAGGATACCAAAATATCAAGATTGCACAAGAAGACTAATAGAAGATGACCTTTGCAACAGAATGGGGTTGTTAACAATACACATTTATTCCATTTGTGTTGAAGAATGCAACAACAATATTTTCCAAAGTAGTTGTTGCAGCTTTCAAAGAGTTCATTCATAAGTTCTTAGAAGTGTACTTAGATGATTGGAAAATATTTAGTCTATTAAAATATCATGTTGAACTTATGCCTTAACGTTGGATAAGTGTAGGCAATACCAGATCTCATTGAATCTAAAGAAATGCATTTTTTATGTGTCTTTTGGAATTTTGTTGGGCCATGTGGTGTGTAAACATGGATTGTTAATGGACCCTGAAAATATAGTTGTGATTGTTTATTTACCACCACCATTTTCAGTGTGATAGTTGAAATACACATTGGGTGATACATGATATTATAGGAAGTTCATCAAAGGATATGCACAGATCACAACCCATATGGAGAAGTTGATGAATAAGGAAGTTAAGTATGAGTGGAATGATGATAGTCAGAAGAGTCTGGATACACTAAAACAGATGAGGTTCACCGCACGGATTCTAGTTTTTCCTAATTGGAGAAAAGAATTTCATGTACATGTAGATGCATCATCAAGAGAATTAGGAATAGTTTTGGAACAAATAGGTGAAGGAGAGATAGACCATTTGATTTCATTCTCCAGCAAGAAGTTATCATCTACAGAGAAGAACTATACTATGAAATAAAGAGAAGGTTTGGCAATGGTGTATTCCTTGTAAAAGTTCAAACATTACCTACTTGGATCTCATTTCAAAATATATACAGACCATTATGCACTGAGATACCTAGTTAACAAGCTAGTGTTATGGGGGAGAATATTCAAATGGCTACTATTGTTCCAAGAATATGACTTTGAGGTGATCTTGAAACCAAGAAATTTTAACTCAGGACTGAATCATTTATCGCGCATACTTTCAGGAGAATATGCAGGAAAATTGGATGAAAGTTTATCAGAATCACACTTATTTTCAATTCAGATGGTGGATGAATACTTTGTAGACATAGTTTAGTTTTTGAACGCAGGAGTATCCCCATCAAACTTCACAGTGGCACAAATGAAGTAGCTAGTATTGAAGGTAGTAGACTACGAGATGATAGCAATAAAATTGTAGAAGTTAGGCACAGATGGTATTGTGCGACATTGTGTATTGGATCATGAAAGAAATATGGTAATAGCAGAGGCACATGAAGGGGTTGTTGGAGGTCACTATGCAAGAAAGACAACAACTCAAAATATTTTTCATGTAGGATTATGGTGTCCTACCCTGCATAAATATGCTAAATAATTATTTCAGAGTTGCAACGTTTGCTAGAGATTTGGGAAGCCTTCTAGGAGAGATGACATGCCCTTAGTTCCACAAGTGACATTACAAGCATTTGAAAAATGGATGGTGTATCCTTTTCATCACCTAAATGAGAAAAAGAAGGACACTTACAAGTCTAATTGAGTTAGCTATACAGGACAGAAATGAGTGCAGAAGTTAAACACATCAAGCACAAGAAACAAATAAACAACTAAGCTAATAACAATTAAGGAAACTAAAGTAAAGTGCATAAGGAAAGTAGAATAAAAAATAAACAATATTCATGCCACCAATGGATAAATTGTATTAGTGGGCAAACACCAAAGAGAAAGGGAGACTTATGGGTCCCCTCTTCCTCCAAGGGAGGGCTCTTGAACCCCCAATCATTGAGCTCTTCTTACAAATAGCAAACTAGAAGGAAATGGTGAAGAAATCCAAAGCTCATTCACTCAAGAGGTGATGTGAATAGCTCAATGAAATGGTGCTTGTATTCTCCAATGAGGAAAGAGGTTCCTTACAGAAGAATATAGGTATCATAACAATACAAACAGATTCTTGGAAATATAGTGCACCCATGGCCTCTTTTTATAGAAAAACTTTGAGGCATTATTCAACCAATCTTTAGTGTGAACAAGGAGCAATTTAGGGCACCTCTAGGTCTTTGACCAGCCCCCCACTCGGATTGAGTTCAGATTTGAGGGTCAAATCAACTTGGGAGTTGAACCAGAAGTGGGTGGGAGGTCGACCAAAATCATACATGCATCATTCTGAGGTGTGAACATTTTTTTGCATCCACAATCACACATCGGCCACATGTGTGCTTTTTCGGCGTTTTTGACTGGAACATGTGCGCACACTTCCTTTGTATTCTAAGCGCATGCTGATTTTATAACCAGTTGTATAGTTTTGTGCCCTTTGGAAATGAATTTTTTGGGCCATGGATGAACTAATAGGTGTTTGGAGATGTTGGATTCCTGTAACCCTTTGTGGATGAAATTTAATGATAACAGATGCCCCCTGATGTATGAGGTTAGGAGCATACGTATAGAAAAAATACATCAATGTTTCTTCTACTGAGAGTACCTTTGTAAGAAAGAGTGTTGAGGGAAGTTGCAAGAGTGACCCATTGGAGGGAGAGGGGAACCGGTGGGACCCAAACCTTTCACAAGGTGTGGAAAAATAAAACTGTGTACAAACAAGGTGGGCATGCCCCATGCTCATGTCATGTAAGTCAAAAATGTATAAGAGAATAACTAAAACTGTGTGTTGGTGTAGATGATTGCAGCACCCTCCAGGGCATGTTGATAATGGCAGAGGAAAATTATGATGGTGAACAAACTCTGAAAAGAGGTGATGACACCTATAATAAGTGTCGATTATTTGTGGGCATTGATGGCCCAACAAACTTCAGAGGTCTTCGGCGAATATAAAAACAACTACAATAGTCGCGAAGTAAGACCCATCGCAACATGAGAAAGTGTTGGAGTCGAATGTTATTGGGTTCAACAATAGCAGAGAGCAATGATGGTTCTCTTTGTGCCATCTGAGACTCCTCATTGTAAAGGTAATGAGAGTCAAGATACTGTCGTTGTTGGCCCTTGACCAAGTTTTGAGGGATCTGGTCAAGTTTGACTTATTTTGGGACTTCAAAAACCTATCGAAGAAGGAGCGCAAGACAAAGAAGAGATCGTGGGATCTCGACCCATTTTTAGGTCCTTTTTGGGTTATGGGATTATGTAATGGGCATATGATGTCGGCCCATGGGTTTACCCATGATTAGGACTATTTTTTAATGTATAAATAGATGTCTAGGCTATGTAAGAAGGGGACGAGATTGATATATCTATGTGATATTGGGCTAAGTGCTAGATCTGTGTGATCGAAGGATTGTAAGTGCTCTTTGCATCCTATGTGAGGCTTGCAGAGCTAAGTGCGAGTGACTGAAGAAGGCTTAGTGCAGTAATCTAGCTTGGAGAAGGAGGAACTGGGGAGGTGCACGCAGATCTCCTGTCCTAGGCGGAGTAGGATTTTGGCGGCTCTGTGCTTGTAACCGATTGACTGAAGACAATAAAGAAGAAGAGTTGGTGGACGTATCCCCAGGGTGGGGGTGAACCACATAAACACTATGTTGTTCTACTTTGTTCTTTGTCTTGATGTGTTTATGACTTCTCTTGCTAAGAGATTAGATAGAAATAGATAAATCTGCCTATGGTTTGTGCTAATGATGTGTATGAATGTTAGATCTGACCTATGTGAAGGTGCTTAGTGCTTGATCTATTAGATCAGACCTACCTCTTTATGATAAAGTGCGTAAATACATCATATCTGAGTGAATTATGCGATGGTATGTTCTATCTGTGCAATAGATTAGTGGTTAAATATTGAGGAATTGTCGGTGCTAAGTGTTCTGTTAAGTATTATAATCACATATCTATGTCCCAGCTAAGGTTGTAGACACCTGAGTCCTGCAACCACCCTTGCCTCTACCTCGGGTGAGACTTCATCTGCTTCGTAGGTGTTGTTGAAAGGGCCGGTAGTTAGGGTTTTTTTGGTGCATTGTTGTAGCGTTGAACCCTGGGTATGCCCCTGTGCCAAAAAATGGTTCCATTTTCGGGACTTGAAACTGTGATTGTTGGGAACTGAAAAAGAAGAAGCTTTGTACAAAGATTCGACCTGAAACCGTGAAAGATCCATGCATAGATCATTTTCCCTAGTGCACAACATTCTACTAGAATTGTGAAGCTTTGTGCCAAGAAAAGAGGTAAGATCTGTAAGCTCTGTGATTTGATAAAGGTAAGAATAGTGAAAATTTCTAGATCTGGAAGCTTTGTGCTTTGTAAAAGTAAGATTAGCGGAATTTTTTGTTTCAAAAGTATGGATATAGGTATGTTTGATAGATTTTTTCCTAGCTTGAAAACTAGGGCACTAATAGATGAAAGAAGGTTTGATATGAGTAGATCTTATCAAAATAGTGAAAGATATGTTATACCTATGCATAGAAAGAATGTTTGGACTAACAAATGGTTGCAGGATCCTAGAGATTCCTAGAAAGAATTTGTTGCAGGTTAGCTCCTATGATCCTAGTGCACAGTACAGGAGAAGTTGGGGATCATTTAAAATAAAGAGAGAATTAGCCCTCTATTACAGTTGTAGAAGACCGGGACATCTTGGTAAGGAATTCCCTAGGAAAATACCTAGTTTTCTTTGTTGCAAAGCTATGGACCATGAAGTGTTGGATTGCCCTAGAATGATTGCTAAGCTTGAAGAAATGAATCTGAATCAAGAAAACCCTAAGGCAGATTTAGAAACTAAGGCTATGGAAGAATCCCAGAAAGAATCAAAGAAAGTATTTATACAGATGAAAGAAACCCTGAATGACCACTGACTTGTCATCTTATCAGAGATCTTCAAAGAAAAAGAATACCTTGAAGCAAGAATAGGAGACTTCGACATTGACTGTGTTCTAGATGAGGAAACATAGGTGAA